>JAWQFJ010019951.1:70000-72500 GCA_034096865.1 Theodoxus fluviatilis | reverse complement strand
CCATGTGCGTAATTGTTTCTTCTAAGTGTCGTTTGTGAGGATATGCACTATCGAAGGATACCTCGTTGTGGTTCAAAACGTCATTGTCTAAATTTAGGCACATATGAATCCTCTTCATTTCATGGGATACACAAAGCAAATTATTAGAGCTTGTACTTCCTTTGCCAAAACCGAAACCGATTTCAATGCTGGTTGATGGTAACTTAGTTTTATTTTAATGACATTAGAAATGTGCTTTTTCATGCGATATTTCTCGTTAAAGCAAACCACAACGATAAAATGCTTCCTAGGCCAGCAGTTCAAGAAGATAATTCGACAAATTATTGAGTTAACGAGTTAGCGTTTTTAGACAAACCAATCGATAATGCAAAATCTGAAACGCAGTAACACTCACAATCAACAGGTCTGCATTAACGCACGCCCAAAACGTGCACCTGTCGCGTTGTATGTAACTGGTTCGTCTGCGGTGCCTGGGGCGGGTTTCAAAATAGGTAGTCGATCTTGGTCGCAAGATCTTGCTTCGCAGTAAGAGCTAGCTAAAAAAGAAACTACCCCAGCGGCGAGCGAAGATCCAAGATGGCGATGACCGAGACTAGGGTTTATGTTTTGTGACGCTTCGACACTGAAAATATTCGATAATTCGTTCTCCGCTGACTCATGTGTGCCTTAATTTGTCACCTCGCTGCAATCTCAGCTGGACAATTGAAGTAGATTACGATTTTTTTCTTTATTGTGTGCACGATGTGTGGTTGACGGTGAGAAATCCTGCATTAAGTTCGAATTGAAAATTCTCTCGCAAAGAGACGTAACTCTACATTCTGACCTCCCTTTGCGAAAAGGAAAATCGCTAGTGCGCGGTAGTGTACATAGGGTCTTTGACTGCACTAGGCTCAGGAGTCACTTATCAGGGCATAGGTAGTGGTAATAAAAATGTTCAATTTACACAATAACCTCAAACCTTACCGTAAACCAAGAAAGTTAAAGTTAACCGAAGACTCGTCCAAAAACGTCACTACTAGTGACACGATGCTCATGCTGTCCGCCATCTTGAATCTCACTAGCTAGGCACCGCTCAAACTGCCTCGCTCAATCTACGCTCGTCTACGATTGGCTCGCGAGCAAGCAAAGAATGAAACTGCCCAATTGGCGAGATCTGCGTAGATCTACCGAGATCTTCGCATTTTGAAACCCGCCCCTGATGAAGACATGTTAGTGGAACATTTTCGCATTTTATTCGTCGTGTTACTTTCAACACCTGCTCTCATCGTCAACTATTATCGTTTATTTGTCATTCTTTTGACAAGCGATCAAAACCTGAACCTTGTCAGTCGTGGTTTTACTACTAGATATCAGATGTAAACTGCGAAAGTCAAATGATGCTATTTCACTGCTTTGTACGGCAACAAACAACTGTTGCAAAAAAGTGGCCGCCTTGAAGATAAGGAGCCCCTTCTCTGCTTCAGAATATCGCTGACGCAATTCCTTCTCGCAACTAGAAATTTTCTGACCCCCATAAAAAAATAGAGTTTGCGTTTTCTTCTTCTTTTGGGTTGTACACTTTGACGTGGTATTTTACTGGGCTTACTACATTTGTTTGATTATTTGTTTAGTCCCCTATTTTGATGATCAGCCTCGGATTTTCCTTTCGTTTTGCCTTGTATCGCAGTGTATTTGCCTTGTAGCGCAGTGTATTTGGCTCGTAGCGCAGTTTATTTGCCTTGTATTGCAGTGTATTTGCCTTGTAGCGCAGTGTATTTGCCTTGTATTGCAGTGTATTTGCCTTGTAGCGCAGTGTATTTGCCTTGTAGCGCAGTGTATTTGCCTTGTATCGCAGTGTATTTGCCTTGTATCGCAGTGTATTTGCCTTGTATCGCAGTGTATTTGCCTTGTATTGCAGTGTATTTGCCTTGTAGCGCAGTGTATTTGCCTTGTAGCGCAGTGTATTTGCCTTGTAGCGCAGTGTATTTGCCTTGTATCGCAGTGTATTTGCCTTGTATCGCTGTGTATTTGCCTTGTATCGCAGTGTATTTGCCTTGTATCATAGTGTATTTGCCTTGTATCGCAGTGTATTTGCCTTGTATCGCAGTGTATTTGCCTTGTAGCGCAGTGTATTTGCCTTGTATTGCAGTGTATTTGCCTTGTAGCGCAGTGTATTTGCCTTGTAGCGCAGTTTATTAGCCTTGTAGCGCAGTGTATTTGCCTTGTAGCGCAGTGTATTTGCCTTGTAGCGCAGTGTATTTGCCTTGTATCGCAGTGTATTTTCCTTGTAGCGTAGTTTATTTGCCTTGTATTGCAGTGTATTTGCCTTGTAGCGCAGTGTATTTGCCTTGTAGCGCAGGTTATTAGCCTTGTAGCGCAGTGTATTTGCCTTGTAGCGCAGTTTATTAGCCTTGTAGCGCAGTGTATTTGCCTTGTAGCGCAGTGTATTTGCCTTGTAGCGCAGTGTATTTTCCTTGTAGCGCAGTGTATTTGCCTTGTAGCGCAGTGTATTTGCCTTGTA
>JAWQFJ010019951.1:57500-65000 GCA_034096865.1 Theodoxus fluviatilis | reverse complement strand
GAGAGAGAGAGAGAGAGAGAGAGAACTGAACTGAACTGAACTGTAGTTAACACTGTGTTCATACGGCCATCGGTCCATTGCATCTAACATCAGGAAGAATAATGATCCTCACTGATTTTGTCAGCATTAAATAACCTACCGGATTCTTGCCTTCCTGTATTTTACGTTTGCGCATTTCGAAAGCGTAATGAATGTACATCGCAAGAGATGAATGTACATCGCAAGAGATGAATGTACATCGCAAGAGATGAATGTACATCGCAAGAGATCTAGTTCTTCTCGTTCTAAGGTCCTGCACTAAGACAGTACACACACTATCATAGGTACGTTAACATTTTTCAGTAATCAGTGCCCACGATATTTTCCGCGCGAGTCACTGTATGTTGCACATCGGCAGAGAAAATGTTCATCTTCTGCAACTCCGCAAAATGGACATAGTGCGTCGTTGTCATTAAGGAATCTCTGGTTAACTTTCAAGTCATTGATACTGAATCTGAATCGGAAAAGCGTGTCTCGAAATTTCTCTATATATTTATCATGTTTAGAAAATATTTTAACCCCGTATTTTGTTTGAAAGAGAAATACAAAAAAAATATTCGCTACTTAAATATGCACAATTCCATTCTTGCAAGTAGCAGTCCATCAAGCTCTGTGTGAATGTACTCAGGAAGTGTTTCTCATTGTTTACACCACTATTGAGCCATACATATCCAACACCGTATCTAAATAGACATTTTGTAACGTGGCCAGACCTACGTCGTTCTTCTGGAATGGATATTTTTTTTAAGCATTGCATACACTTGCCTCGGAAGTGTGTCTTAACTCAGTCTGCTTAGCCTCCACCAGCTCTTCAGTACGCTCACGCTGCTGTTGGTGTAAAGGGGGAAATCTTCCTAGATCTCCGTATATCACATGATTAAGTGATCCAGGGTCAAGACCGAAAAATCATTTACAAGCAAATGTGTGAACTCTTTATATTTTTTCATATCTCTCGAGACCCCATATTTCGTTATGAATACATACACGAGGCATCTATACTCATTACCTATCGCAAGTATTTTTCCATTAAGAGAACAATTTTCTTCAGTAGCCAAGTGACACGCTCTTCTGAATATCATGACTTTTGTCTTGTCTTTGCTGATCGTCAGTCCTAGAGTTGTTGATACGTGTGTAGCCGAGTGCGAAACTCGCTACAAAATAACCCAGTCTGTTCCCCTTTTCTCTAGACCACTGAAGCTAGCTGCGCCTTAACTGACTGCATCCCCCAATACCCTTCTTGCGTAATCAGACCTGACCTTTGACGTTCGACTGAGCCTGCTGCGTGTTATCTCGGTACTTCGCGATGCGGTAGCGGAAACACAAAGTAGGAGGGAAAACACTTTATCGCATTTTCTTGTTTGATTGTATTGCCATTTATTGCTCGTGCTTTGCGCAGGTTGTCCGGAATTGTTTCTGCGAATGTTACATCATCAGTTTTGTGATGTCATATTGTGACGCTGCCGAAAAAAGAACTCGGACTTGGGCGGTTGGTCAAAATGGATAAATAGGTACCCATTACAAAAGGGATCGGCGTTGTCCTCTTGATACGAGAGTGTGTGTCAAAAACACCACTGTGAACCCCCACTCATCCCCACAACCACCATCACACATGTGCCAGATTATTAAATTGATTTTGCAGACCAGAGAGCGAGAGTGTGAGACAGAGAGAGAGAGAGAGAGAGAGAGAGAGAGAGAGAGAGAGAGACAGAGAGAGACAGAGACAGAGACACAGACAGACAGACAGACAGACAGACAGACAGACAGACAGACAGACACACTGACACACTGAGACAGACACACGGAGACAGGCACACGGAGACAGACACACGGAGACAGACACACAGACAGACATACACAGAAAGACAGACAGACACACAGACAGACAAACAGACAGACGGACATACAGACAAACAGACACACAGACAGACAGACAGACAGACAGACAGACAGACAGACAGACAGACAGACAGACACAGAGACACACAGACAGACAAACAAACAGACATACATACATAGACAGACACAGAGACAGACAAACATACAGACAGACACAGAGACAGACAAACACACAGGCAGACACACAGACAGACGCACAGACAGACAGACAGACAGACAGAAAGACAGACAGACAGACAGACAGACAGACAGACAGACAAGCAGGCGGACAGACAGACAGACAGACAGACAGACAGACAGACAGACAGGCAGGCAAGCAGGCAGGCAGGCAGGCAGGCAGGCAGGCAGACAGGCAGACAAACAGACAGACAGAAAGGCAGGTAAGCAGACAAGCAGGCAGGCAGGCAAACAGACAGGCAGGCAGGCAAACAGATAGACAGGCAGGCAGGTAAACAGACGGACATGCAGGCAGGCAAACAAACAGAGAGACAGGCAGACAGACAGAGATATACAGACAGTGACAGAGGGATAGGGAGATAGTGAAAGACAGAGATTTCAGAGTTATTGTGTAGGCTAGCGGCTGCTCACAAGGATACAGACGTGATATAACATCTGGCAGATGTAGCACATGATGTTCAACGGAATCACATACTGTATTTCTAGTTTCTTCTCCAGAGCTACATGGCCACATTCCGTAACGCCATCACGTCCCTGCTTTTAAATAGACAGCCAATGATCTTATACTGCGTCGTTTGTAGATATGGCCTGAGATACCTCTGCCTGATGTCTCCATACAATGGACAGTCCCTAAGAAAGTGCCGTTCATTCTTTAAGCTATTAACACAAAATGGACAATACTAACTTCTGTCTTTGTCACACAGTCTGTTCCCATGTAATTCATTTAATTCTAGCAGAAAGTGTTTAAAGGTAAGAGAGAGAGAGAGAGAGAGAGAGAGAGAGAGAGAGAGAGAGAGAGGCGAGAGAGAGAGAGAGAGAGAGAGAGAGAGAGAGAGAGAGAAAATGCAACCGAGATACATACAAAAAAACTGGATTAAAAAAATAATGATTATGGCGCGCAACCCGCACGAAAGACAACGTGGCATGAATAGGAGTGGTGCTCAACGTTTCCAAGCCCAGTCATCGATCTGAGGGGGAAGAATTTTAGAGTCCTGATGATAATGAACGACAACGCAAAGACCTTCCAATGGGAATCTGAACAGATGGCTTGAAGTGGCAGATCGAGAGGACGAAAGGGAGTGGGGTATGTTGGAGGAAGATGGAGAGGGGGTAGGGTTGAGGGGGAACAAGGGGGGGGGGGGGGGGGGGGGGGGCGGGTTGGAGGAGAAGAACGTAACAGTTGGAACAGTCCTTGCGGAAATGCCGAACTGTATTGTAGAGAGAGAATGTTGAAATTTCATGGGGAGATCAAAAGAAGGGGTGGGGGATGGGGTACGGGTGGGGTGAGGGGAAGAGGGTGTTGTTGAATGGGGTGGGGGTGGTGGGATGGTTGAAGAAGGACTGGAGGCAAGAAAGTAACGCCTTGGAACTGCGATCAAAGACCCCACTGGGTTTGAGGCGGACCGGAGCAATCAGTTATTCACTAGGTAAAGACAACACGCCGCTCAAAGACCGGCGCCAGTCGACATCACAAGCGCTGCGACAATGCGCGTCAACTGCTAATCGAAGGCGGCTCAGCGGCCGTTTTCTGATCGAAGCGACGCCGCCTCAATCCCGTCGCACAACCGGGTATGTCCTGATTAGGGGTGCGCGCTCGTTGTGATTACCGGGTGCGCATCCGATTGACGCATCGACTTCATAGCAAGCAAAACAAGCCTCCCCCTTTCCCGATCATCGACTGCGCGCCAGCGGTCCTCGTCACAACGCGGAAGTGTTTGGTCAAAGTTGCTTCCCCTGTCTATGGTAATTCTTCCAAAACAACGGCCCTTCCTCGAGCCGGAAAGTATCGGAGTGGATTTGCTCCGGTTGTTTGGATAAGATCGCTCGTGGCGCGGCTCAAAGAGCTATTTTCGAGGTTATTTGTGCTATGTAATGTTGTCTGCGTGGCGGCGAGGACGAAAGAATAGGGCTCTTGAGAACACCTTGCTTTTCCCCCACAAGCCCAGACACCGTCTCCTCTCCACTGTTGGTTTACAGGTTGGCTGGCTTGTCTTCCAGACTCCGCGATAAATGGCCGGGGTTTTGTCAGCATCTTCAGAGGACGCCAGGAACCGGAATTCATTCATAAGCACGAGGGTGTTACCTAAGGACTGATGCTCTGTTGAATTAATTCATCTTTTTCCGTTTACTTCATTAAAAGGTCTTCAGGGTTTTCCTGCTGGTGCATCATCGACTGAGAATGGTATTCCTTTGTGAAGAAATCGATTCCTGTGGGAAAAATCGTTGGGGATTGAACCTGACGAAGTGCTCCACACAAGACGCGGTTATTTAAAATCTGTTAAAGGCACTGTCCCTCAGTAAAACGCTCTGTGATTGGTCTTTGGGCCATTTGATTCTGCGTTGAGACTCTCACACGGATAGGAAATCGACCGCGGCATTTTCGCGTCCTTTGAACAAGCTCCTGTCAAGATGTTCATGCAGCCTTTTTTAAATAGAAAAAAGCAATAAAGTCTTTTACAGATTTCTACTTACGATTTTCGATACCATAAATCATGTCTTCGTTCCATCACGTTAAGGCATTTATTTGAAGAAGAAGATGAAAAAAATAACTATGATGCAAAGTTTTTGGTGAGAAAAAATTCTATGAACTTTGACAGTAAAAGCTTTCTTGGGGAGGTGAGAAATTTGCAAGGGCGCAAAGCATGGAAACGTGCAATTGCCTCTGAATTATACGTGATAACAATTTGCATGGCTGGCACATAGGTTTCCTTTGCCAAACTCTCGCAGAAATCGAGTTAAAAAAATTAAGACGTACCGCTGCAACACATAATCAGCAAAAGTCTTTTGGACTTGTCGTACTGGCAAGAAAAAAACACGCACGCACACACACATATACATTCGAAAATACATAAACACACACGCGCACACACACACACACAAATACACACACACGCACGCACACGCGCGTACGCAAACACACACACATACACAAACACACACACGGACAAACACACACACAAACACACATAAACACACACACGCACACACACGAACACACACTCACACGCACGCGCGTGCACACACACACGCACGCACGCACACACATACATAAACACACATATATACATATTTTATATATATATATATACAGAGAGAGAGAGAGAGAGAGAGAGAGAGAGAGAGAGAGAGAGAGAGAGAGAGAGAGACAGAGAGAGAGAGAGAGACAGAGAGAGAGAAAGAGAGAGAGAAATAAGAGAGAGACAGACAGACAGAGAAACACAGAGAGAGAGAGAGACAGACAGAGACACAGAGAGACAGAGACAGAGAGACAGACAGAGAGACACATAGAGAGAGAGAGAGAGAGAGAGACTCGAGCGAGAAAACAATACAAAATAACACACATCACTGATTGCACTAGATATCATTTACTGTGAAGTAAGTTTCTCGGATACTTGATAACATTTTAAAAGATACAATTGTTGTGGGAGAGAGTGGATTGCTTCTATGTTCACTTGAAAGGAAATGTTTATTTGACAGTCGAGCATATATAGTGACATCAGAAGGCGATAGTTGTGTTGCCGTATTCATCATATGGGTGTTTCGCATTTTCTCACCTTATGGTATATTTTCATTCGTTAGTTAGAACATTACTTTGATTATCTGTCAAAAGGATTTTACCCCCTCACTTAAAACTGTCTACAGGATTCCACTGGCAGTTTTTCTTGATTAATTGTAGGTCTGCAGTTTTCTGTTGTTATATTCTAAACACCATGTACAACAGACAGCTGGAGCATTATACTACTACTTCTACTACTACTACTACTACTACTACTACTACTACTACTACTACTACTACTACTAAAGTTTATTTCTACAGCGCATTTTCATTTACATGCTCAAAGCGCTTTACAGGCATGAAAGACATGAAACATAAATAATGCCAGACACAAGTAAAGCAAAATCAGGCACAGTACACATACAATGCATTAGCACACAAGCAGGCCAAGCCAGAAGCAACACACCACAGCAACAACTTGACACAGGCGAAACCAATAAACCAATAAGACACGGCACACGTACATGGCTTCAACACACAAGCCAAACAATAACAGGACCAACCATGGACCCCTATATAAAGCACGGAACGGATGAAAGTCCATCGCATATGGCACAAACACGCAGAAAGAGAACACTCCGTATAAGACGATGTAACTGAAACAATGAAGTCATACACACAAGGCACGATACACACGAGCAACCAGCAACGAACATGGCAATAGCACACAGGCAAACAATACCCGATGCAGGACAAACAATATAACGACATACGAAAGGAGCATGGAAGACATGAATTATATCAACAGCATATATGACCGCACACAGTCAACATTTTCAACGGAAACAATATCAACAGGATTAACCATATAACTATACACATAAAACAGAGTACATACACATGATCCACAGAATGCACGACATCAGCACACAAACAAACAATAATTAATGCAAGTCCATACAAACAGAATTGCAAGACGGTACATAAGGCATGTATGTGGACCTGTGGACACCCAAAACTAGCACATGAGTTGCAGTAAGCGTACAGGCATGGAATAGTCACCGAAGCCCAGTCCAAAGGGGGGGGGGGGAGTATTATGTATATGAAACTGAAAAGAGGTGCGTTTTCAGGCCTGTGCGGAAAGAGTCAGGCGAGATAGAGTGACGAAGGCTGACAGGGAGAGAGTTCCAGACGAGAGGAGCAGAAAAAGAAAAAGAGCGTTTGCCAAAAGATTTGGTGTTGACTCTTGGAGTGCAGAGAATAGAGGTGTCTGCCGATGAGCGGAGTGTCTGTTTGAATCATGTCTGTGAGGTATGCGGGTCCTGTGTGCGTGAATGCACTAAAGGATAGGCATGCAATTTGATATTTGATGCGTGACTCGACCAGTGCAGTGCTTGAAGGTGCTGGGAAATGTGATCAGACTTGCGGACTCTGAGGATCAGGCGTGCAGCGTTGTTCTGCAGTTTCTGTAACCTATTCAGGAGATACTGGGGACAGCCGTACAGCAGGGCATTACAATAGTCCAGTCGGGATAGAATGAACGCAGAGACAAGAGTTTGGGTCGCTTCTTGAGAAAGATAATGCCGCATGGAAGTAATGCGACGAAGTTCGTGGTTGACAGCACGAATGATGCTCAGTACCTGTGCATGCATAGTCAGATGGGAGTCCAGCGTAACGCCTAGGTTTTTGACTGAATCAAAGAAGGGGACAGTAGCATTGCCAATGGTGCTGGATTCTGGGGACTGCATGGAGGAAGATATGCGTGGAGAAGCAACAACCATAACCTCTGTTTTTTCATCATTCAGTTTTAACTTATTAAATGTCATCCATGATTTTATGTCAAGGATACATTCTTGCATTGAATGCATGAGAGTATCAAAGTCCTGACGCTC
>JAWQFJ010019951.1:27500-50000 GCA_034096865.1 Theodoxus fluviatilis | reverse complement strand
TGATCAGTGCCCCTTGCTCCAAACAAACACCTAAGTCCCTGATGACTAGGGTTAACAGTAAGGCACAAAAAACAATCTCCAAACTCCATTCTCCCTTTCACTATTCCCCAAGAAACTGAAATAAATTCAGCTATACTCCAAATCCAAACTCCACCACAATGCCCACCACTCGTTTTGATAAACGCTTCAAAACATCGAAACTTCCTCACAAAACAGAAGCAAATACCAAACAACACACAGGGTATGACAACCAGTCACTCCACTCCCCATGTATAACGTCACACGCAGCAGCCAGCTGCACGCTACCAAAACCCCCTTCGCATTCCTTGGCCACCCCTGCTTCCCCTCAATGGCGGCGCTTCCGGCCGCACGACAAACAGCCAGACATAAACAAAGCGGGTCTCGCTCCACTCCACCAGGCTCGTGCAGCCGCTCTTCACGCAGCAACCCACGCACACACAAAAGTAGACACCTCACGTCAAACAGTAGTGAATGTGGAGACTAAACACGAAAGAACTCCGCTTACCATCGCATCGCTGACAGTACGCCTCCCTCAGGTTAGCGTACTCCGTCCTCCACGTGGCTTTCCCCCAGCGCACGTGGCCCAAAGCAACACAGCGATAAACACGTCCTAAATCCACTTAAAGAATTCCCAGAGTAACCCAAACCTACTTCCTCCCTTTTCAGTCCACCTGAAAAAGAAGGTAATGTTCCCACAAAACCCCTCTCGAACAAGTCACTGTACCCAAACACAGTTTCTCAGAAGTCTTGGCGAATACTCCTACAACCGACGCGCACCTGGCGTCAAACGGTGTCCAGACAAATAGAACCCCTTCCCGTGAATTAAGTCCTTTCCCCTTTTGTCTGTCATGAGATTTACCTTGACTTGCAAGCGTCACGCTTAATTCCCCAAGTCAATAACAGCTTAGAAGACAATTCCAAACTTCGGCAGAATTACCACAGTCCCCAGAGCTAGAGTGATAAATACCATTCTGCAGAAGAATCAATTGATGAATCACTCTCCCCTTTTCGTCGCATTGTCTATCCTGCGACAATACAGCCGCGCTAAGACACCGCCTCCACTGCGAATGTACGCGCTAGCATTTCTCCCCTCACCCCTCTGCCTCTGACACAATCTTCCCTAATTGTTCAGGCCGCTCCGTGCGGACTTTCCCCCCACTTTACCCAAAGTGGCTTTCGTTAGACTTTTAACTGTCAGTCCTGACCTGTCTCAACGAAATTGTAGCTACTTAGCTACGAACGAGAAAACGATACTTGCAACAGCCGTTAGAACCAAAACGGCTTGACGAAACGCTCCGGCGTCTCAGACGTCGCTCCAGCCTCGCGCCCAGGTCACTCCCGGCCAAACGCAGCATTCCATCGGAGGCGACAACCACGAGCTCCACCCGTGTGGACTCGAGAAGACAGTACTGCAAGGCTCCACCAAGAAGACGCAGCACTCGTGGAATTCCGTAGACACGAAGATACCAACAGGAAGGTGAACCAGTGGAAACGTAGAGGATTAGGCGGGAAGCCCACTGCTCCCGCAAGTAGTCGATACGCCCGTAGTAGATACCGCGTGACGACGACGGCACGACGACGGCGATGACGAAGATAACGACGAAGATCCACAAAGATCCAAAAGGAGAAGAAGCCTAAAACACACAAGGTTTCGCCCCAATAATCCAACTACCCCATTTCCTTGCGAAGCCCATTCATACACGAATTTAAGGTTCAAGTGGCGCATCCCAACCCGATGCCCAATTAGAAAAAGGCTTCACTCGCTCCCCGCGAGTCAGCTTGAATTCAAAGCTTCATTACTCACCCCTTTGATCCTATAGATTTACCCCATCCATAGAAAATACGAATCCCGTACCCAACAATTGACTTATTTTCCACCCAGATTCACAAATCAATTACCCCACGTGGTAAAAGCAATATGGCGGCGGCGATAATCACCTCAGTCCCAGGCTGTAGTGAAATCCTCAGGAATCCCGTCTTAGCCAGCGGAAAACTCCCCTTCCATTCTCGCGTGCTTAACTGCCACCAGAGTTAGCACTGAGAAAAATCTAGCGAGGCAGACCGCCTCACTCCGCCACCCAACGTGGTTTCACGGCCGGCGGGAGCTCTCGCTCCCCCACCGTCACCCATCCACTGATGGAAAAGATCTGCCCAGACCAAACGCTATCAACTCCGATATTGCCTCTCCCACGTGATTAACCACCAATCACTAATGAGAGATTTCCCGCCTCCGTTATCTTCCCCAATCACTCCTCGCCAAGGCCCAGCGAGATACGAAACCCCCTTGCTAACGGTCGAGTAGCCCCCGTAGATCTCGCTCACTATAACCCCCCTCCGAAGACCCTCCTCCCCCTCGGGTTCACTCCGGAGCGAAACTGTGATATTCCGCTACGTGGTAGCCACGCCCACAGCGGCAAGCGTGCAACCGCGGATAATGGAGAAGATTTTTACCCTGTTTATTTACAATGAAGACGACTAACCCACATCACCCTTATTGTCGTCGCTTATCACGCGACAGTGTGTGTAAATCACATGCATGCATGTACACACATGCACACACACATACACAGGTCCAACTCAAGCTACCCACTGAACACAGACATCATACATACACTGATCACACCATACACACACTGACCACACACAAGCACCACACACTGGCACACACTCCGCATACAGACCCAAAACACCCACACTGACCACACACTGACCTGTGAAGAAGTCGGGGTCAAGGGCTTTCATGTCAAGGTCAAGGTGACCAGGTGCATGGGCGCCGTCCACCAGGGAGAGGACGCGGTGCTCACGACACACCTCCACCAGTCTGCGTATGGGCATCAGCACTGCGGAGGGGCTGGTGATGGCATCTAGTGGGAACAGGGACACTGGCGTCATCACCATAGCAAGGGGGGGGGGGGGGGGGGGGGGAGACAGACAGACAGACAGACACAGAAAGAGAGAGAGAGAGAGAGAGAGAGAGAGAGAGAGAGAGAGAGAGAGAGAGAGAGAGAGAGAGAGAGAGAGAGAGAGAGAGAGAGAGACAGAGAGAGAGAGAGAGACAGAGAGAGAGAGAGAGAAGAGAGAGAGAGAGAGAGAGAGAGACAGAGAGAGAGAGAGAGACAGAGAGAGACAGAATGACAGAGAGAGACAGAATGACAGAGAGAGAGACAGAGACAGAGAGAGAGAGAGAGAGAGAGAGAGAGAGAGAGAGAGAGAGAGAGAGAGAGAGAGAGAGAGAGAGAGAGAGAGGAGAGAGAGAGAGAGAGAGAGAGAGAGAGAGAGAGACAGAGAGAGAGAGAGAGAGAGAGAGAGAGAGAGAGAGAGAGAGACAGACAGACAGACAGAAGAGAAGAATGCACAAAGGACACACTTTTAGCCATCACATTACAATAGGGGTGAGCTTGTAAGAGACAAAAATATACTCTCTTTTTTTAAGCATAGCTAACTAAGTATGTCTATGATCCTTTACAAAGTTTTGAATATCTTCCAGCAGTCACATTACCTCCCCTGCAAAAGTACACTTACGACAGGAGAATGACCCACTCTAGTGATGAACACATCCTTGTTAAGATCGGGTTTAGGCTTGGTGGCTCCACCTTGTGGGCAAGTGTGTGTGACAATTAGGAGCCCTTGTTTACTCCCTGCTAGGAATGATCTGACAGCTTATTTTCAACCACTATGATCACAAACACATCAGCGTCCCTGTAGCAAATGGAGCGCTAATACGAACGACCCTTTCTAAGTGTTCTTGTACAAAATTATACAAGTTGAAAAATAAAATTTGTCAATTGTGACCAGCCACCACAAAACCAGTCCTAACTCAATTCTGTGTTTTAGGAGATGCAAATAGGTCTTATTTTTAAAAAAATTCATCTGCTGTCTTTTCTTATAAAATTGATAAAAGTATGAATAATGTAGGATCAAAATTGCAGAAGTTGCGACCATTTGGAGAAAGGAGTCATAGCAAGGTAATGGTTCTATGCAAGGTCAACAGTGAGTCAAATTCAAAAAAGCAAAAATTTGTCATTGTCAAGGTGAGGCAACCAAAAGATTACTTTCATGCATTTAAACATAGTTTTGGGCAAATTCATCAATGACTTGAAAATGTTGTGTCCCTGGAGTGCATTTCTGTGGTTGCATATCTGACCTAGTCTGACCCTCATTGTGCCTTTGTGCATGTAGCGCCAAATTGTCTTGTGCAGATAGAGCTGCTGGGTCACCTTTGCCGAGTGGCAGCTGGCTAGATTCAAAGTTTCATAGGAAGATCTGCTTGCCAGAGAAAATCATAAGTCTGGCATAGAAGTAGATCTGTCTGTGCCATTGGTGGATGAGCGCAGAGATGTTTTTTGGAATCAGGTGTGGGGTTAGAAAAGGGAATTGATAAAGAGATCAATTAATTTTTCTAAGTGGACACTGAAACCGTTTGCATAATGTTCCACACACACACACACACACACACACACACACACACACGCGCTCACACTCTCTCTCTCTCTCTCTCTCTCTCTCTCTCTCTCTCTCTCTCTCTCTCTCTCTCTCTCTCTCTCTCTCTCTCTCTCTCTCTCACACACACACACACACACACACACAGACACAGTCTCAAATACACACATACACACTCTCTCACACACACACACACAACCATACACACACACTCACACACACACATGCACACACACTCACACACACACACACACACACACACACACACACACACACACACACTCACACACAAACACACCATATGCACCTCTCTCACTACAAAGAATACAGGTGCAAGTGTGATTTTAAAAATGAACTTAACAAAAGAAGTTAAAAGTCAAAATGAGACAAAACTTAAGGTGCTGAGGCAAGATGAGGTGCGCTGATGTGGGATAAATTGAGAGGAACCATGTAACAAATGTGAACAAAGGCTGAAGCAGTCTTACTCAATCTTGTGTCCAGGGACTGTTGCAGGAGTGTGGGCTGCAACTGACTAGAATGATATGCAAGAATCACTGCCAGCACCACTCGAGTTACATGATAAGCCACGAAGTATCATGTAGCTGCATGGCCAGAATTTGGCCAAATTTGCACCTTGGCACAGCAGTTTGAAATGAGCAATATTGCAATTCAAATGAAACTTTGATGTTTTCTGCATACAGCATTGATAAAGTTAAAATTTGGACAGAACATTGAAAATTGGTTTGCTTTGAACACTTTACATGACTCCTCCTATCATAACTTGAAAACAAAACCAGTAATATGGCTAAACTACAGCAGAGAAAGCTGTGCATGCTGTCATGCTATTTTGCATCATTCACAAGGCCAGAGATGCTGACATGTGCATGCTGTCATGCTATTTTGCATCATTCACAAGGCCAGAGATGCTGACATGTGCATGCTGTCATGCTACTTTGCACCATTCACAAGGCCAGAGATGCTGACATGTGCATGCTACAGACATTACTCGCCACTTGCAAAAATCGGGGTCATGCCACTGAGTACAACATACCGCCAGAGCTGCTCGACTTCCCCCTCATCAGCTGGAACTCTTGCCTAAGCAGTTGGCAAATCATAGGCCGGTGTCAACATGTGTCAAACATTCCTAGTGTAAGCAACATGCCCCTGGGCTTCTGGGGCCTGCTCCAGTAGCTCTGCCTGGGACAGCCCACAGAGGACATGGGAGCTACAAGGGGACTTCAGGACTACATCAGCCCCTAAATTCAGGGCCAGCTTTCATACAACTCAAATAGGCCATTGTAGTCACTCACCAAAGACGAAGATGCGGACGTTGGGGTGTTCCTTCAGGTACTTGTCCACTAGATCCACCACTTCCTCCTCAGACTGGATGGGGAAGTTGATCTCCAGTTTCTCCTCTGTCACTCCTGTGCCATGGACATGAGAACATCCTTCACTCATTTCTGACTTCAAGTACTCGTGCTGCAAGAATTTTCTTTGTAGAGGAATTAGGTGTCAGCAACTTTTTTTTCTTTTAATTCAGGACTGACCAGTTCCACACACATATCAGCAAAGTTTCAGGTTTTACATTAATGATCTCCAGTGCTTCATTTCTTGGATAATATGTTATGCTTTATTTTTAAAACTGCAAGCAGTATTTTGAATATGTGATTCATACACATAATTAATGCAACCCATGTAAACTTGTAAAACCTTTATTCTCGTATGATGCTTCATGTAAAATGTGTGGAGCTCAATCCATCTGGAAGTAACCCATCCTCTTTTTAATTCATTACTCCAAAACATGCAGAATTTTGTTGTATCCACAACATATCTTAAGGAAGCTGAAATCTAATTCTTCCTTTCATTTATTTCACTCCTAAACTGAGTCATGAATAGCTAATCAGTTGAGAATGGGAACCAATGGACTACAAGCATTTGATACTACTTACTAGACAGAAATGTTTGCACTGATGATGAAGTCAAATCATGAGTGGAGAGAAAAGCAATAGCCATCAGAATTATCAATCAAAAGCTCATTTACAAATATTTACGTCACACAACCATACAAAATGGACTCAGTTTGGTTTACGTCTGTTTCTAAAATCTGTCCTTTTCATTTCAAACAGATATCTATATGTAGGCCACAGACATCACTGTCACTTTAACTCTTTTTTTGCTGCAGTACCCACAGGTGCCCATCACATAAGCCCTCTTGGCTTTCAATTTCTTTTTAAAAAATATAATCTGAATCCTCTGTAAACTACGGAATTAACTCCATTACAACGGAGCAGAGGGGATTGCATGGTTGGATGCTTGCGGTATGACATGGAGTAGAGAGCCACTGCTGCAACATCAGACAATTGTGTGACCAACATCCACTGCCACCTATGTTGCTACAGAGACCGAAAGAACCATTAGGGGAAAAAATGCTCACCTTCGTGTCTGGAGGCGACATACTTGATGGTATTGCTGACGGCTCCATAGGTCAAGTTGGTGCCCAGAATGGCATCCCCATTTTTGAAGGGATAGGATTTGAGCACAGTGTTGATTCCTGATGAAAAAAATCACTTGTCAATATTGGCAGCTTGGACTAGGACACAATTATAAAAGAATATCAGGTGCAGGTCTTCAAAGGGTTTCAGCTGCTTTTGGTAAATAAATAAGAACTGATTAACAACATAAGTGCATGCCAACAACTGAATGCCAAGTGCTATTCCTGAACAACTGAGAGAGCTGCAAACTCAACTTGTAGTCTTGTATATTGCATGCTGCTCTGTTTGCAGTCCTGAATACTGCATGCTGCTCTACTTGCAGTCCTGTTTACTGCATTCTGCTCTATTTGCAGTCCTGTATGCTACATGTTGCTCTATTTGCAGTCCTGTATGCTACATGTTGCTCTATTTGCAGTCCTGCATGCTACATGCTGCTCTACTTGCACTCTTGTATGCTACATGCTGCTCTATTTGCAGTCCTGTATACTGCATGCTGCTCTATTTGCAGTCTTGTATACTGCATGCTGCTCTATTTGCAGTCTTGTATAATGCTGGTCTATTTGCAGTCTTGTATACTGCATGCTGGTCTATTTGCAGTCTTGTATACTGCATGCTGGTCTATATGCAGTCTTGTATACTGCATGCTGCTCTATTTGCAGTCTTGTATACTGCATGCTGCTCTGTTTGCAGGGTCCCGCATGCTACATGCTGGTCTATTTGCAGTCTTGTATGCTGCATGTTGCTCTACTTGCAGTCTTGTATGCTGCATGCTGCTCTATTTCCAGTCTTGTATACTGCATGCTGGTCTACTTGCAGTTCTGTATAATGCATGCTGCTCAATTTGCAGTCCTGTATACTGAATGCTGCTCTATTTGCAGTCCTGCATGCTACATGCTGCTCTACTGGCAGTCTTGTATACTGCATGCTGCTCTATTTGCAGTCCTGTGTACTGCATGCTGCTCTATTTGCAGTCTTGTATACTGCATGCTGCTCTATTTGCAGTCTTGTATACTGCATGCTGCTCTATTTGCAGTCCTGCATGCTACATGCTGGTTTATTTGCAGTCATGTATGCTACATGTTGCTCTACTTGTAGTCTTGTATGCTGCATGCTGCTCTATTTGCAGTCTTGTATAATGCATGCTACTCTATTTGCAGTCCTGCATGTTACATGCTGGTCTATTTGCAGTCATGTATGCTACACGTTGCTCTACTTGCAGTCTTGTATACTGCATGCTGCTCTACTTGCAGTTTTGTATACTGCATGCTGCTCTACTTGCAGTTCTGTATACTGCATGCTGCTCTAATTGCAGTCCTGTATACTGCATGCTGCTCTAGTTGCAGTCCTGCATGCTACACGCTGCTCTACTGGCAGTCTTGTATACTGCATGCTGCTCTATTTGCAGTCCTGTGTACTGCATGCTGCTCTATTTGCAGTCTTGTATACTGCATGTTGCTCTAATAGCAGTCCTGTATACTGCATGCTACTCTAGTTGCAGTCCTGTATGCTGTTCTACTTGCAGTCCTGCATGCTGCTCTACTCGCAGTTCTGTATGCTGCGTGCTGCTCTACTTGCAGTCTTGAATACTGCACGCTGCTCAACAAGCAGTCCTGTATGCTACATGCTGCTCTATTTGCAGTCCTGCATGCTGCTCTACTTTTAATCCTGTATGCTGCTCTATTTGCAGTCCTGTATGCTGCGTGCTGCTCTATTTGCAGCCCTGTATGATGCGTGCTGCTCTATTTGCAGTCCTGTATGCTGCGTGCTGCTCTATTTGCAGTCCTGTATGCTGCGTGCTGCTCTATTTGCAGTCCTGTATGCTGCTCTACTTGCAGTCCTGTATGCTGCGTGCTGCTCTACTTGCAGTCCTGTATGCTGCATGCTGCTCTATTTGCAGTCCTGTATGCTGCTCTATTTGCAGTCCTGTATGCTGCGTGCTGCTCTATTTGCAGTCCTGCATGCTGCTCTACTTGCAGTCTTGTATACTGCATGCTGCTCTATTTGCAGTTCTGTATACTGCATGCTGCTCTATTTGCAGTCCTGTATACTGCATGCTGCTCTAGTTGCAGTCCTGCATGCTACATGCTGCTCTACTGGCAGTCTTGTATAAGGCATGCTGCTCTATTTGCAGTCCTGTATATTGCAAGCTGCTCTATTTGCAGTCCTGTATATTGCAAGCTGCTCTATTTGCAGTTCTGTATACTGCATGCTGCTCTATTTGCAGTCCTGTATATTGCAAGCTGCTCTATTTGCAGTCCTGTATATTGCAAGCTGCTCTATTTGCAGTTCTGTATATTGCAAGCTGCTCTATTTGCAGTTCTGTATACTGCATGCTGCTGTATTTGCAGCCCTGTATATTGCAAGCTGCTCTATTTGCAGTCCTGTATATTGCAAGCTGCTCTATTTGCAGCCCTGTATATTGCAAGCTGCTCTATTTGCAGTCCTGTATACTGCATGCTGCTCTACAGACAGTTCTGCATGCTACATGCTGTTTTACTTGCAGTCTTGTATGCTACATGCTGCTCTACTTGCAGTTATGTATACTGCATGCTGCTCTATTTGCAGTCTTGCATGCTGCTCTTCTTGCAGTCCTGTATTCTGCTCTACTTGCAGTCCTGTATGATGCATGTTGTTCTTTTTGCAGTTCTGCATACTGCATGCTGCTCTACTTGCAGTCCTGTATGCAGCATGCTGCTTTTCTTGCAGTCCTGTATACTGCATGCTGCTCTATTTGCAGTCCTGTATACTGCATGCTGCTCTTCTTGCAGTCCTGTATACTGCATGCTGCTTTACTTGCAGTCATGTATACTGCAAGCTGTTCTACTTGCAGTCCTGTATACTGCAAGCTGTTTTACTTGCAGTCCTGTATAATGCAAGCTGTTCTACTTGCAGTCCTGTATACTACAAGCTGCTCTATCTGCAGTCCTGTATACAGCATGCTGCTCTTTTTGCAGTCCTGTATACTGCATGCTGCTCTACTGGCAGTTCTGTATACAGCATGCTGCTCTACTGGCAGTTCTGTATACTGCAAGCTGCTCTATCTGCAGTCATGTATACTGCATGCTGCTCTACTGGCAGTTCTGTAAACAGCATGCTGCTCTACTTGCAGTCCTGTATACTGCAAGCTGCTCTATCTGCAGTCCTGTATACAGCATGCTGCTCTTCTTGCAGTCCTGTATACTGCATGCTGCTCTACTGGCAGTTCTGTATACAGCATGCTGCTCTACTTGCAGTCCTGTATGCTTCATGCTGCTAAACAATTAGTGCTGAATTCAGCATGCAACACCTGCATGCTGATAAGGCAGCATACACACCTGCAGTGGCATTGGTGACGAAGGCCACGTCATCCAGGTCAGCACCCACGAAGTCGGCCATAACCTGCCGAGACTGGCAGTGCAGCTGGAAACACCGCTGTCGGAACCAGAGGTCTGGGCACTGCTCCATCATGGTCCGGTACCTGGCACACAAAGACAGGCACAGTGTCAGCGGAGGAATGCCAGACCAGCTCTGATGTGACACACTGGTAAATGATGGATGAGTTATATGAAGATGCATGATCGAATATGTGACCCTCCATCACAAAATGAGTCTCTCGTGGCGCTTGGAAGATTTTAAGATATGCATATTTTTATGAAATCAAGGGAACAAGCTTTCCAACGGTGCAAAAATGATCAAGATCTGACTATTTTTCGCGAAGTTACATTATTTTAAAGATAGTTTGCCAAATAAGCTCATGTTTGAGAAAACGCATTTCAAAGTTTTTTAAGGAAATTTGATCAGTTTCCTTAGCAACCGTAATCTCAGACTTATGAAATTTGGCACAGTGATTAGGTCATATATGGGCAAGGGTGTTATAAAATTTGATTGCATTATCTTGACTTACTTTTACTTATTTGGTGTTTTTAATGAGATGATGTATAGCATAATAATGGGCAGCTAATGACTTTTAAGTAAAAATATTTTTTTTCATTTCTGACAAGTCAATAATTACATTTTTGACAGATACTTGCAGTATACAAAAACAGAATGAGTTATGACTTTGCTGTAGTCATGTGACCAATATAGCCGACTGGTCTATAAATAGTATCAAATCTTGCGTTCTTGTTTTCTCCATTAAATGTGAAGATATTTGGTCAAAACTTAGTATATATGTTAATCAAACATAGATTTAGCTTACTGACTAGAACTGCTTGTTTTGAAGAAAACATTTTAAAAGGAAAAATAGGATAAATTGTACACTACTAAGAAAATGTACAGTAATAGTTTCACAACAATCATTTATAGCTCAGATTCTAATAACTTTATCTCAATATCCCTAATACATAAGTGTTCAATATATATATATATATTGGGAACCTGTGGGTAACATTCAAGGTGATTAAAAACAATCTTTTTTAAAAGATGGGAACAGAAGATCTGAAAATGGACAATAGTTTTGAGAAAATGAATTTTCTTTTACTCATATCTCACCACCACCACCACCCCAGCCCCCACCCCCACCCCCACCCCATCTTTCCCCTTCTCAGTGTCTCTTGCAATGCTTTTTCTTTTCCACTCAGCTTTGGCTGCTGTTGCTTCTTTTTTTCTCTCTTTTTTTCTGTTTTTGTTTTTGTATGTATGTATTATGTTTTTGCCACCGACAAAACGAATTTCCTTGTGATCAATGAGGACAATAAAGTATCTTGTATCTTGTATCTTCTTGCAAAAAAAGGATTTTTTTGACAAGTAGAATAAATTTGAAGTCTTAAGTAAATGTACCACTTATTGTCATACTGCAATCTTTGGATTCATATAGCTATCTAAAAGTTAATGACTACTTTGTTTTTAATTTCAATTTTAAATTACTTCAGTAGACAAAAAACAAGAAGGGCAAAGCCCATACGACTCACATGCTTGACCTTGACCTTTATATGATCTTGACCTTCAGGTGACCATCAAGGTCAAGGTCAAACAACTAAACCTACCAATGACATCATACACTAAGAAATGCTTTACACATTTTTCCTACCAAAATACATGTGACCTTGACCCAAGGTCAAGGTCATCCAAGGTCATGCAACACAAAGCTGTTCATTCAAGACATAGGAAGCACAATGGTGCTTATTGGCACTTTCTACCATGAGATATGGTCACTTTTACTGGTTCACTACCCCATTTTGGTCACATTTCATAAGGGTCAAAGTGACCTTGACCTTGATGATATGTGACCAAATGTGTCTCATGATGAAAGCATAACATGTGCCCCACACAATTTTTAAACTTGAAACAGTTATCTTCCATAGTTCAGGGTCAAGGTCACTTCAAAATATGTATACAATCCAACTTTGAAGAGCTCCTGTGACCTTGACCTTGAAGCAAGGTCAACCGAACTGGTATCAATAGATAGGGCTTGCTTTGACCTATATACCACTTGTAGCTAAGGTCACCATTCTCAATAACGTGGGAGAAAATTGGGAAAATGTGAAAAATGACTGTTTTTGAGACCACATTTATGGCTCCTGTGACCTTGACCTTGAAGCAAGGTCAAGTCACCATGTATGGTTTTAGAGGCCTTGTCATCATACACCATTATGCCACATTTGGTATTGATAGACTTAATTGTCTCCGAGAAAAATCCAACGTTTAAGTTTTTTACGCCCGGACGGACGGACGGACGACACGGGTGAGTACATAGACTCACTTTTGCTTCGCCTGTGAGTCAAAAATCAAGAATAAGGTGTATCAAATTTTCTTCAGAGCACACCACAACACACCAACAATACACATCAATCTAGAAAACACTGTCTGAGAAAATGTTACCACTAGCTGTACTTCAGAGGTTCACATGTATTGTTTTCAACCTAGGGACACATGATATCTTGCACACCAGCTCACAAGAATTGGCAAAGTGTGTACTGAGGCACTGACCACAAGCATCTGACATTCAAAGATGCATGGAATATAAGACAACCATTATACATCAATCTAGAATTGAAAACACTAGTACCTGAGAAAGTGTAACTGCAAGCTGTAATTCAGAGGTTCACAAGCATTGTTTGCAGTCTAGGGACACATGATGTCTTGTGCATCGGCTTGCACGATTTGGCGCATGTGTGTACTCGGGCACTGACTGCAAGCATCTGATATTCAAGGAGGCATGGAATATCAGACAATCATTGTACATCATCTAGAAAACACTACCTAGAAAACACTACCTGAGAAAATGTAACTGCTAGCTGTATTTCCGAGGCTCGCATGCACTGCTTGCTTCCTTCTGTCTTCATAATCTACGATGTAAACATCCATACTGGAGCTGAGATCCAGAGTCGGAACACCAAAATCCTCCACAAAGTTTCCATCCTCATAGTCGCTCTCATCCGTTCCTTCGTCTCAGACTCGATCAATTCAGCCTCTGGTTGACGAAGTTCTTTGCTTTCAGAACTGTCATCGTCTGAATGATCGGGTTCCAAAACATGGGAACTGGGAAGATAGTACTCTTCTATAACTTCTCGAAGATCATCCTCTGCTTCAGAATCGAAAATATTTGCAGCGAATGCAGATTTCAGCTCCTCGGATATTCGACTTTTTCGCTCGCTCGACATTCTTACAGTGGCCGCAGTTATGTCCCTTCTCTCTCTCGGCTAATCAGATTGCGAGGCTTCCCCATAGCAACTCATTGTTGTTCTGAAATAGCTCGCTCCTGACCCTGATTACAGCTCTAGAGATACAAGACCGTGAACAAAGGTCATTCGGGAAAGTAGGCCAGCCTCTACCCCTGCAAAATGTGTTGGTGGCTCAGTGGCGATCGTGTGCGACTGTATTGTATGGAGGCGAAATTCGATGCGTGGTCTTACGATCGTTCGATGCGGGAAATTGAACACCAAGCAAACAAAGTGAACATATCCGTGTGTCTAGAGGTCGATTTCATCCAAAAGACTTTCACACACAATAAAGTATAGTCTCTAGATTCTAAAACAGTCAAAAGCTAAACAAGAAGGGCAAAGCCCATACGACTCACATGCTTGACCTTGACCTTTATATGACCTTGACCTTCAGGTGACCTTCCAGGTCAAGGTCAAGCAACTAAACCTACCTATGACATTATACACACAGAAATGCTTTACACATTTTTCCTACCAAAATACATGTGACCTTGACCCAAGGTCAAGGTCATCCAAGGTCATGCAACACAAAGCTGTTCATTCAAGACATAGGAAGCACAATGGTGCTTATTGGCACTTTCTACCATGAGATATGGTCACTTTTACTGGTTCCAGGGCTGCCTACCCTCCTTTTTCGATTTCAGTATTACCGAGTTCCAATTTCCGTATTTCAGTTCCGATTTCAGTATTAAACCGAGCGACAGTGCAAGAAAACAAAGCAACTTTAATCATTAACCAGGGACCAAAAGATAAAACAAAACATACCTGATTTTATGTACACTATATACAATAGTTCTGCAGCTTGTTTACTGTGACAAAGACTGGTAGTAGGCACTTTTCAGGCTTTTCAGGTCTTTGACACTGTAGTTTCTGTCAAGGGCTTGTCCAGGCCTGGACTTGGCTACCACCAAGGCCTCCAAGGCGTCGGATCCCATGCTGCCTCTGAAGTGTGTTTTGTTCTTTCTCACGACTGGGAAAATGCGCTCACAGTGAGCTGATGAGTGAGGGATTGTCATTATGGCAAGCATAACCATGGGGAGGTGTGGGAAGAGGAGGTCTTCCCCTACACCTACACTCAGTTTGTCCAATGCCGCCATTGGGAGGTTCAGTTCTACTGTCAAGTCTACCATCATCGCCTCAGCTCGAATTACGTCGATGTCGATTTGGGACACTTTCGAAGGAGGCGGTGTAAAATATTCACTGATAGGTTTTTGCGCTGCTGCGACCTTCTTCTCCTCATTTTTCTTCACATGCTTTGGGCCTTCAACATGCCTTTCGATATCGTTGGCGCCACCACTGGAGATGCTGAACTGGTTATCACAAGTCGTACATTTGACAGTGGAGTCAGTGGTGCCGCGGACTAAATGGATACTTCTCCGTGTACGCTGGAATGTAGACCTGCGACCTCCGCTGTTTCTTCGATAATTCAGAAACACAATCGCTTGGCTTTCGTTTTGACGCCATTGTTGCACATGAACACTGCACATACCGGCACTCTCCGGAAAAACACTTCGTGCGTTGCGCTTGCGCACTGTACGAAAATGACGTCACTCGGCAATTTTTGGAAATATTTTCGCGCGCTGCGCCTGCGCATTACAGAACAAACCCATTCAGCAATCATCGGTAGACAGCTTCGGAAAACGATTCGCGCACAGCCACAGGCCAACGATTTTGGAAATTATTTTATTATAGTTTTTATTTTGATATTTCCGGAACGCAAAATAAACTCCCGTATTTTCCGGAACGCTCGCCGATTTTTTTTAATTTCCGGACAAAATACGGAATTTCCGTACGGGTAGGCAGGCCTGTGGTTCACTACCCCATTTTGGTCACATTTCATAAGGGTCAAAGTGACCTTGACCTTGATGATATGTGAACAAATGTGTCTCATGATGAAAGTATAACATGTGCCCCACATAATTATTAAGTTTGAAACAGTTATCTTCCATAGTTCAGGGTCAAGGTCACTTCAAAATATGTATACAATCCAACTTTGAAGAGCTCCTGTGACCTTGACCTTGAAGCAAGGTCAACCAAACTGGTATCAATAGATAGGGCTTGCTTTGACCTATATACCACTTGTAGCTAAGGTCGCCATTCTCAATAACGTGGGAGAAAATTGGGAAAATGTGAAAAATGACTGTTTTTGAGACCACATTTATGGCTCCTGTGACCTTGACCTTGAAGCAAGGTCAAGTCACTATGTATGTTTTTTGAGGCCTTGTCATCATACACCATCATGCCACATTTGGTGTTGATAGACTTAATAGTCTCCGAGAAAAATCCAACGTTTAAGTTTTTTACGCCCGGACGGACGGACGGACAGACGGACGCCCGGACGAACGGACGGACGGACGGACGGACGAAACGGCTCAGTACATAGACTCACTTTTGCTTCGCATGTGAGTCAAAAAACGACCATTTTGACCCCATCATACTTTACTTGGCTATTACGCAAAACTATGTGAGTGCGCAAGCGTCTCATTTAGTCGTGGAGGGTCACATATGTGAAGGCACATATGGGCAGCAGATATGGGATGGTGAATATAATTAAAAGAGAACAAGAAGGGCAAAGCCCATACGACTCACATGCTTGACCTTGACCTTTATATGATCTTGACCTTCAGGTGACCTTCAAGGTCAAGGTCAAACAACTAAACCTACCAATGACATCATACACTAAGAAATGCTTTACACATTTTTCCTACCAAAATACATGTGACCTTGACCCACCCAAGGTCAAGGTCATCCAAGGTCATGCAACACAAAGCTGTTCATTCAAGACATAGGAAGCACAATGGTGCTTATTGGCACTTTCTACCATGAGATATAGTCACTTTTAGTGGTTCACTACCCCATTTTGGTCACATTTCATAAGGGTTAAAGTGACCTTGACCTTGATGATATGTGACCAAATGTGTCTCATGATGAAAGTATAACATGTGCCCCACATAATTATTAAGTTTGAAACAGTTATCTTCCATAGTTCAGGGTCAAGGTCACTTCAAAATATGTATACAATCCAACTTTGAAGAGCTCCTGTGACCTTGACCTTGAAGCAAGGTCAACCAAACTGGTATCAATAGATAGGGCTTGCTTTGACCTATATACCACTTGTAGCTAAGGTAGCCATTCTCAATAACGTGGGAGAAAATTGGGAAAATGTGAAAAATGACTGTTTTTGAGACCACATTTATGGCTCCTGTGACCTTGACCTTGAAGCAAGGTCAAGTCACTATGTATGTTTTTTGAGGCCTTGTCATCATACACCATCATGCCACATTTGGTGTTGATAGACTTAATAGTCTCCGAGAAAAATCCAACGTTTAAGTTTTTTACGCCCGGACGGACGGACGGACGGACGCCCGGACGGACGGACGGACGGACGGACGGACGACACGGCTCAGTACATAGACTCACTTTTGCTTCGCATTTGAGTCAATAAAAGGATGGAAAGATGAATAAACAGCCAGTTAAGAGGCACCGAAATCTTTGCTCTAGATTTCCATATTTAACAGATCCCTGTACCTCTGTCATTTATTACACCCTCCTCTTGTCCTTCATGTTCCATTTCCCACAGTCACTTTGTCATCTTTGCAATCAGATGAACTTCCCTTGCTTTCCTATCTGTGACTGCGTTAATGCCCCTCTGTGGCTACTCTTCAGTAGCAAATTGAAGGTGTCCAATATTTTCTCCTTTTTAAAAAATACTTTTTTCAGCTTTAAGTTCCTCTTCTTTATAATGAGAGTAACCTCTACACTTGACATTTTGATAAAATGACACTCCTGTGCATACTTTCCAGCCCCAGGCTTATTGATGTTGCAGGATGGCTGCAAGAGGAATACAGTGGAGTCCACATATATATGACGGCATGCATATATGTCGGAGTGCGCTTATATGTCGGGAGATCCCATTGGACGGAATCCGTCCCTTCTTTGTATGACTAAAAACTCAGGAAGCTATATGTCGGGTCTGATGACGGCAAGCACGCTTATATGGCGGGTCAGCTGAGACCAAGTGACAACTTTGACAACTAAACTACCCGCCACAGTGAATGCAGCAACGCCGCGAGAGGGTGAGAGAAGTGTTCATAGGCTAGACTCTCTCACTCTCACAAGTGTAAGACATTCATTCCTTGCTCAAACTCTGCCAACATGGCCACACCAAAGAAAATGATCAACCTCTCTGTAGCTGACAAGTTGAAAATGCTTGACAGAATGAAGTCCGGAGAGCCAAGACAAAAACTTGTTGCAGAGATGGGGATTTCGATGAGAATACTCGAGAGAACCATAGCAAATGAAGCGGAAATTCGTGACACGGCTGCCACCATCCCAGACAAGTCGCGAAAACGAAAACGAACCGGCAAAAACGAGGATGTTGAGTCGGCCCTTGGCTCGTGGTTATCGGCAGTTAGAAACAAAAAACAGACCGTCACAGGCCCGATGCTAATGGCGAAATCTTAAGATTTTGCAGAGCGCTTGGGCTCAGACTTTACCCCGAGCTCTGGCTGGTTGGCTAGATGGAAGAACCGGATGGGCATAAAGTTTAAGCGGGCTCACGGAGAACAAGAAGGGCAAAGCCCATACGACTCACATGCTTGACCTTGACCTTCATATGACCTTGACCTTCAGGTGACCTTCAAGGTCAAGGTCAAACAACTAAACCTACCAATGACATCATACACAAAGAAATGCTTTACACATTTTTCCTACCAAAATACATGTGACCTTGACCCAAGGTCAAGGTCATCCAAGGTCATGCAACACAAAGCTGTTAATTCAAGACATAGGAAGCACAATGGTGCTTATTGGCACTTTCTACCATGAGATATAGTCACTTTTAGTGGTTCACTACCCCATTTTGGTCACATTTCATAAGGGTCAAAGTGACCTTGACCTTGATGATATGTGAACAAATGTGTCTCATGATGAAAGTATAACATGTGCCCCACATAATTATTAAGTTTGAAACAGTTATCTTCCATAGTTCAGGGTCAAGGTCACTTCAAAATATGTATACAATCCAACTTTGAAGAGCTCCTGTGACCTTGACCTTGAAGCAAGGTCAACCAAACTAGTATCAAAAGATAGGGCTTGCTTTGACCTATATACCACTTGTAGCTAAGGTCGCCATTCTCAATAACGTGGGAGAAAATTGGGAAAATGTGAAAAATGACTGTTTTTGAGACCACATTTATGGCTCCTGTGACCTTGACCTTGAAGCAAGGTCAAGTCACTATGTATATTTTTTGAGGCCTTGTCATCATACACCATCATGCCACATTTGGTGTTGATAGACTTAATAGTCTCCGAGAAAAATCCAACGTTTAAGTTTTTTACGGACGGATGGACGCCCGGACGCCCGGACGGACGGACGGACGGACGGACGACACGGCTCAGTACATAGACTCACTTTTGCTTCGCATGTGAGTCAAAAAACTCTGCTGATGAAGCTGGACCTTGACCCTGACCCCCGACTTCACGTATATGTCGGGTCCGCTTATATGTCGGGTCAAATGGCTGGACAAACACCCGTCATATATCCGGACTCCACTGTATAGTGGACAGCAGAAAGTCTACTACACAACACCTCCATACCAAACACCACCAGTGCTTTGTCAATATAAATACATGATGGTGCATGAGAAATGCAGCTGAAGTGTCAGGCACATGTTTTGTTAAAGTGGAGATATTCTGTGAACCTTAATAAAGATCTTGTGTTCTCATACAGTTCAACATCTACTTCATTGAAGGGGTAGTGGGGGTGGGGATTGGGAGTGGAATTTGGAGGTTGGGGGAGGGAGGGAAAGGGGCAAAGAGAAGGAGGAGGAGGAGCCGTCGGAAGTGGTGGAGTGGGAGGAGTGGGAGGATATGGAGGAGCAAGAGGAAGAGACAGTGCGGGAGGAAAGAAGAGTTGGAGCAGGAAGAGGAGTAGCAGGAGGAGGAGGAGGAGGAGGAGGAGGAGGAGGAGGAGAAGGGGGAGGGGGAGGGGGAGAGGGAGGGAAAAAAGCAAAAGGAGAAGAAAGAGTAGGAGTAGGAGTAGGAGGAGGAGAAGGAAAAGCAGGGGCAGGAGAAGCAGGAGGAGGAGGAGAGACAGGAAGTGGAGGAATGGGAGAAGGCGGGGGAGGAAGAGGAAGAGCAGGAGGAGTGAGAAAGAAAAGGAGCAGGTGAAGCAGGATGGGAAGGTGAAAGAGAAGAGCAAAAGGAGGAGAAGATTGGAGAAGGGGGGGGGGGGGGGGGGTTAGGGGAGGAGGAAGAGGAGAAGGAGGAGGAGGAAGAGGAGGAGAAGGGGGAGGTGAAGGAGGACGAGGATGAGGACTAGGACGAGGAAGAGGGGGAGGGGGAGGAGGGGGAGGAGGAGGAGGAGGAGGAGGAGGAGGAAGGGGAGTGGGAAGGGGGGGGGCAGGGGAGGGGGAGTGGGAGTATATTGAGGAGCAGGAGAAAGAGAGTGCGGGAGGAAAGAGAAGAGTTGGAGCAGGTAGAGGAGCAGCAAGAGGGGGAGGGAAAAAAGCAAAAGGAGAAGAAAGAGTAGGAGTAGGAGTAGGAGAAGGAGAAGGAGGAGAAGGAGGAGAAGAAGGAGAAGGAGGAAGAGGAGGAGCAGGAGCAGCAGCAGGAGGAGGAGGAGAGACAGGAAGTGGAGGAATGGGAGAAGAAGGAGGAGGAAGAGGAAGAGCAGGAGGAGGAGAAAGAAAAGGAGCAGGTGGAGGAGGAGGAAAGGTGAAAGAGAAGAGCAAAAGGAGGAGAACATAGGAGAGGGGGGGGGTTAGAGGAAGAGAAAGAGCAGGAGGAGGAGGAGGAGGAGGAGGAGGAGGAGGAGGAGGAGGAGGAGGAAGAGGAGGAGGAGGAGGACGAGGAGGACGAGGAGGGCGAGGAGGACGAGGACGAGGACGAGGAGGAGGAGGAGGAGGAGGAGGAGGAGGAGGAGGAGGAGGAGGAGGAGGAGGAGGAGGAGGAGGAGGAGGAGGAGGAGGAGGAGGAGGAGGACGAGGAGGAGGAGGGGGAGGGGGAAGGGGAGGGGGAGGAGGAGTAGGAGGAGGAGGAGGAAGAGGGGGAGGGTGAGAGTGGGAGGGGGAGGGGGAGGGGGAGGGGGAGGGGAAGGAGTAGGGGGAGGGGTAGGAGGAGGAGGAGGAGGAGGGGGGAGGAGGTGGAGGAGGAGGAGGAGGAGGAGGAGGAGGAGGAGGAGGAGGAGGAGGAGGAGGAGGAGGAGGAGGAGGAGGAGGAGGAGGAGGAGGAGGAGGAGGAGGACGAGGAGGAGGAGGAGGACGAGGAGGAGGAGAAGGAGGAGCAGGAGGAGGAGGAGGAGCAGGAGAAGCAGGAGAGGCAGGAGTGGCAGGAGTGGCAGGAAGAGCAGGAGTGGCAGGAAGAGCAGGAGAGGCAGGAGGAGGTGGAGTAGGAGGAGGGGGAGGGGGAGGGGGAGGAGGATGAGGAGGAGCAGGAAAAGGAGGAGGAGCAGGAGGAGGAGGAGGAGGGGTGGGGGAGCAGGAGGAGCAGGAGCAGGAGCAGGAGTAGGAGGAGCAGGAGCAGGAGGAGGAGCAGGAGCAGAAGAAAAAAGGAAAAATACATCATTAGACAGCAGCCCATGCAGGTTGAGGCAAAGTGGAGCAAGTGTACAAGCAAGGGAGATAACTAGACCCTCACTGTTGCTGCTGCTTCAGCACACGGTTGGGGACAACGCCGTAGGAGCCATGGTTGACAAAGGTGATCGTGGGGTCCAGGGAATATTCCTGCTGCCTGAAGGCTGCACCAAACTGCACACTGGCATTCAGGCCCTCCATCCTGTCTCTGTCTTTCTCTCTTGGGTGCAGATGCACACTGCAAATGAAGATGTCAGGGCTTTTAGGAGTGGTCTTCCCCTCTCCCAATGTCAGGTTGGTGCAAATCAAATCAAACAGACGAGGGCCCTAAAAGCCCAGCAGGCAGGAATATCAGCTGATGAGAGGAGCATCGAGTGACTCCGGTCACGTTACTCTCTCTCCAATGTAAAGATGCTTCACTTTAGTCAGTTTTCATACACAAAATCTTTAGTGATGCAACCACGAGGAAACAGGCCAGATGTCCCTGCTACCAAGTTCACCATGCATGAGAAGGACAAAGCTTAGCGAAACAAATATTGCCCAGTTGAACTGATATCTCAAGATAAGCTCTTCTTCACAAGCCCCCTAGCAAGGCACAATTTGTCACTTAAGCCTTGACATGCAAACTTTATTACAAAAAAGCTAGTGCAACAGTGCACATTATGCTCTGACAGAGTGCTTCAGAAACTGCCCATTCCTGCATGATTTTTCCAAGGTTACATCACCTTATACTAGCAGTACATTCCACATCCTGACTCTGAACTGAAGAGTACGCTATACAGTAAATAGCAACTCTGATAACATATCCAAGTTCAACAGAAACTTCACAATGTCCACATCAAAAACCTGTCAAACCCAAGTCAACACTTATGAAATACAGAAAATACAGAGACTGCAAGAAGACACTCAGCGGGTATGATACCCCTGACCTCAGGTTTCACACACTCTAAAAGTGCACTACACACACTCTAAAAGTGCACTACACACACTCTAAAAGTGCTCTACACACACTCCAAAAGTGCACTACATATATGCTCTAAGTGTGCTACACACTCTTAAAGTGTGCTACACATGTTCAAAAAGTGTGCTACACACACTCTAAAAGTGCACTACACAAGCTCTAAAAGTGCACTACACACATTTAAAAAGTGCCCTTACACACGCTCTAAAAGTGTGCTACACACGCTCTTAAAAACCACACGCATGTAGGTGGAGAATACACCAACACACTGAGCAAGAAAGTAGTAGAAACAGGTCAGAAGTGCGAAGGAGCTACATTTGGCTGGAGCCATCCCGTGGTCCCCCATGATCTGGAACCCTGGCCACCCCTTA
>JAWQFJ010019951.1:22500-25000 GCA_034096865.1 Theodoxus fluviatilis | reverse complement strand
CCATGATGATGAAACATCAACGGTAAATGTCATGGAGAAAATGTACATTCCTGTGAAAGGAATTGCTTGGTGTACAGATGGCCATTGCGTCCAGACACATGCAAGGTGTTTGCTGAATCTGTCTTTGCAGGAGATCTGCAGCTGACTCCATCTTCTTCCTCACGCCATGCCTTTCTGGTTATGAAACCAAAGAACTTGCAGAGTCTGTACTGCTCATTCAAGCAACATGTGCAACATTCTGAGTGAATGAAGTCCACTTTTGGGAAAGAAAAACACTAGAACAAATGCAATATGTTACAACACTCGCAAAATATGGGATTTATATAAATGGCCAAATGAAGTAATATTTTCAAGGGATTTTTGTCTACACCTTACTTCACAGTGATTATGAATGTTGTATGAACCCATTGTTGATGATATTGATAGCAGTATTCAAGCTATATTTGTATGAATCAGTTGAACTGTGATACGGTCAGTGCTGTCAATATTGATAATTTTTCCTTTATTGCTGTCATTAGTGTCAAGTCTAATTTGAATCCATTCACATGTTTAAATTTAAACAGCCAATTTCTGCAAATGGGGAGTAACTCACTGAATTGAAAGAATCAGATTTCTCACCAAACAGTTGCAGATTTATCAAATTCAGCCTGAGTACCTGTGAATAACATTTAATTTATGATATAATATTTATGTTGTGGCTGTGAGTATATGAATGTTTTTTTTTGTCCCTTGTTTTGACAATTTCTGAATTTTTTTAATGAATTATTTGGAGACAATATGGTGGACAGGTCATTTGTCCGTATTGATAAATTCATATTTTGAAGAGAAATCTGATTTTTTTCTAAAGGAGATAGAGATATGAATGCTTCTTTATTTCAAACAGATTGTTATTCTAAAGTACTCCTGCAAATATGAAGCAAATCGATGGAAAAACAAAAAAGTTATAGCCGTTTAACTTTTGAATACCGCAAACTTTTCACCAAAATCGTTAGGGTTTTTTTGCACTCCTATAGAAATGCTAAATGAATTGTTATGAATGTATTTGCTATTGAAAAACATTGTTGTTTTACATCTTTCCTGCAAATTTGAAGTAAATTGGTTTATAATCAAAAGAGTTATGACTATTTTAGCATTAGACATTTTTTATGTTTTGTCAACTTTGCAGACATTTGACTTGAAAATGAGATCATGGTCACTCCCCAAAAAATTGTCCCTGTTATATGTATGTATATGGAAACTAGCAAATTATGCCTCATCAAATGATATATGAATGTGCTACAGAGTACAGTAGGTCAAAGTTGGTACATCTGCCAACTTGACACTTTTACATTGCTGTTTTCATCATTTTTGGACAGATGCTGTAAAAGTATAATTTCAGTGAGCCATCTGGTATGATGAATTTTGTGTACAACATTTAGATGTTATTGTGATCCTAAAAAATGGAGACTGTAAGTCATGTGGTTCTGGGAAGCGGCTTAGGAGAGGACAGTGTCAACCGTCAACCGGCAATAAAGAATGTGTTGATATATATATCCACGTTTGTCTCGTATCATCGAAGGACTTTCTAACCGAATATTATCTTCGACAAGGCGCACGAAGTTGTGAGTGTCTTTAGTTTAACAAATACTTCCTACGTCCATTCAAAAATAAGCCATATGAAATCTTCGACGACTTTCCATGAAACATTAAACTCAGTTTATGCATGTCGTAGGAAGTATTTGTTAAACTAAAGACACTCACAACTTCGTGCGCCTTGTCGAAGATAATACAGTATTCGGTTAGCAAGTCCTTCGATGATACGAGACAAACGTGGATATCAACACATTCTTTATTGCCGGTTGACGGTTGACACTGTTCTCTCCTAAGCCGCGTGTGTGGTTCAGTAACATTTTGTAGGTAGGGGCGCACCCCCACAAAATGGGTGGGAAAGCTGCCTCAGGTCATGATTTTACTTAGTTTTAATCGGCTAAAATGAATCTCTAAAATGTCAAGAACAAGATTAAAACACATTGAAACAGAAAGATAAACAATCCTTCTGTCTGTTAGCATCCTTGTTATTATCAGATCTGTTTGATTTGAGTAATTCTGAGTCATTTGAAAGTTGTCACTTTTCAAGCTGTGTCGGCATCCATTTTGCGTTAGTCAACTTGGCCGAAATCACCACTCGACTTCGGAGGTGAAGTAAACACGCACTATTTCATCTTTATCAACAGATTTGATCTACATTAGCGGAATATAGTCCGTAGTTTACACTGGTAAATGTATTTTTTTCATGCGTTATTTAGTTTTTTTAATTAAATAATTTCTTTTATAGTGGTAATCTTTAAACCCGTGTAACTTTTGAACCGCTGAACCGATTGACCACATAAAGGATGCGCCTGAAAGCTCATTCATCTGCGATTCCAACCGTATAACACATGCCATCGTAGTAGTCAGACGAGAGGAGCGCAGCCAATGAGAAGAGAGCTTTGTAAGCACTTCGGCAGACTCGCTTCGACCG
>JAWQFJ010019951.1:0-17500 GCA_034096865.1 Theodoxus fluviatilis | reverse complement strand
TTCTACTAAGTTCGTTTTTCCATTGGAAGGAAAACAAGGTTCACTGTTCAATTTCCCTTCCAAAACTCCATTCACCATATAAATCTCATCATCAACACTTAGGGCTTGGCAGCAATATCAAACTACACTATGGCTTGGCAGATAATTCCCAACCCACTATATGATATAACCACAACCAAGAGCAAATGGGAAATATGCGTTTCGTAACAATGTCTCTCTTTTCAAGAATTCACCATGTTTAAAACAATACTGGTGTATCAACAGTAGTTACGGCCCCCACTCCAATTGCAGCATCCTCTACATTACTCATCCCAAAGGTGGAATCTGAAGCTGCTGCCACAGTATGAATTAGTCATGTGACCTCTTTCTCCATGGGACATTACAGGGCCGAATTTGTTGTCACACTCTCCCAACCTTGGGAACACTGACAGAGCTTGGTGTCTACATTTACTCATGTCATGCATGCCTTTGCATGTGTTGCCACTGAACTTAGAGAACATGTTATGATGGAGCCATTGGAGGTTACAACTTTTCTTCTCTTTGCCTTTTGCAGTTTGAGAGGGATGGCTACGCCATCATTGAAGACTTTCTGACGGAGGAGGAGATTTCATCCCTGAAAGACCAGTGCTGGAAGATTGTGGATGGGATGCAGCCAGATGAGCACTGCACTGTTTTCTCCACGCTCTCCGACATGCGCAGGGTGAGGGCCCTTTCCCCCGTGGTTGTCTGTCCTGTCCGCATTCTGCATCTCACTACCAGGTGACATCGGGAGAGAAACAGAGCCGCCAAAGAGGCTGCCAGGGGAATGCAGAGAGAGTTAGATAGTTCAGACAACCCCGCAGTCAAACTGCTCTGGAAGATCAAGCTCCGATAGTAACTACAAACTGGACACCAAGCGGCGTAATCAGCCCTAGAACATCACTGCACTTGACTACCAATCAAACAGGACTAAATATCAACACCTATCATGCACTTACCATTTCGCCATTGTAAATTTCATTGTAGATGTTTGTTATTGATGTTTCTTTATTCTAGATAGACGGTGACTAGGGAAAAGATTATCACAGCTGTGAAAGGCCAGCAAAGCTAAATTGGGATTCAGGTCATCCAGGCATATAAGGCTGAAACAGCAGCCGATGATACATGGCAGTGTGGACGGGAGAAGATAACTATCACAGTAGCTAAGCTGGTAGAGCATTTTGGGCACTAATCAGAAGTCTTAAGTTCATGCAACACTGAAGCGAAGGTTTTTGTTGGAGATGTTTGAACTTGTATGACCATCTAATAGAGGTGTGTTCAAATCTTTTGTACAAGTAGTAAGTTTTCTTCTAACCCCACTTTTTGAAATTATATTCTGATCGCTGCTGTCACTACAATGAAGTTCATAGTGTTTAGTTTGCCCATGATGTGAAGGGAAATTTTTTTTATGTGATGATTGTATTTGGCTTTGTTTCATGTTGCTATTTTAATTACAGAGATAATTTCTGACTTTATTACTGATGTTTCCTTCCGGAAATGTAAGCTTTTGCTTTGAATGCATGATGGGAAATGTAAGCTTTTGCTTTGAATGCATGATGGGTAATGTGCCTTTGTCATCTCTGTACCCCCGTCGCAAAAAGAAAACCCAAGGACAGAGAGCTTTTTCTTACATCGGCCCTGTAACATGGAATAGCCTACCTTTCCCTGTCCGTCACTCTGATTCCATCATCCATGTCCCAGTTCAAAACCTCCCTCAAGACACACCTGTTCCGGTCAGTCTTTCCTGACGAGCAGTGAAGGCGCCTCTTTTATGTTTCGTGTTTTGTTTATTGCCTGCTACTTAATTAATTGTATTGTATTTAATTTTTCTTTTATTTCAATTGTACAGTGTGCGAGTGTTAGAATGCTTCGTATGAGTGTAGACTTCCTCATTGTACATGCCATGAGCTTGCCTATTAGGGAAGGTATGTGCGTAGAAATAGTCTGTATTATTATTATTATTATGAAGACTGGACTTGAATGTTTCCACGTTTTGAATTCATGGTGTAATTTTGTAACTATATTGATTAATATATTTATTTTTAATCTTACAGACGGATAACAACTATTTCATGACAAGTGGGGACAAGATCAGGTTTTTCTTCGAGGAAGGTGCTGTAGATGAGAAAGGTAGATACTGATGTGTTTCCTGTGTGATCTCAGCCAGTCTATAATTGTTTGTGATAGTGTCTGCAGTGTATGATGACGTGTCTGCAGTGTATGATGATGTGTCTGCAGTGTATGATGATGTGTCTGCAGTGTATGATGATGTGTCTGCAGTGTATGGTGATGTGTCTGCAGTGTATGATGTGTCTGCAGTGTATGATGATGTGTCTGCAGTGTATGATGTGTCTGCAGTGTATGATGTGTCTGCAGTGTATGATGATGTGTCTGCAGTGTATGATGATGTGTCTGCAGTGTATGATGATGTGTCTGCAGTGTATGATGATACAGTGTATGATGTGTCTGCAGTGTATGATGATGTGTCTGCAGTGTATGATGATGTGTCTGCAGTGTATGATGATGTGTCTGCAGTGTATGATGATGTGTCTGCAGTGTATGATGTGTCTGCAGTGTATGATGATGTGTCTGCAGTGTATGATGATGTGTCTGCAGTGTATGATGATGCAGTGTATGATGATGCAGTGTATGATGATGCAGTGTATGATGATGTGTCTGCAGTGTATGATGATGTGTCTGCAGTGTATGATGATGTGTCTGCAGTGTATGATGTGTCTGCAGTGTATGATGATGTGTCTGCAGTGTATGATGATGTGTCTGCAGTGTATGATGATGCAGTGTATGATGATGCAGTGTATGGTGATGCAGTGTATGATGATGCAGTGTATGATGATGTGTCTGCAGTGTATGATGATGCAGTGTATGGTGATGCAGTGTATGATGATGCAGTGTATGATGATGTGTCTGCAGTGTATGATGATGCAGTGTATGGTGATGCAGTGTATGATGATGCAGTGTATGATGATGTGTCTGCAGTGTATGATGATGCAGTGTATGATGATGCAGTGTATGATGATGCAGTGTATGATGATGCAGTGTATGATGATGCAGTGTATGATGATGTGTCTGCAGTGTATGATGATGTGTCTGCAGTGTATGATGATGTGTCTGCAGTGTATGATGATGCAGTGTATGATGATGCAGTGTATGATGATGCAGTGTATGATGATGCAGTGTATGGTGATGTGTCTGCAGTGTATGATGATGCAGTGTATGATGATGCAGTGTATGATGATGCAGTGTATGATGATGCAGTGTATGGTGATGCAGTGTATGATGATGCAGTGTATGATGATGCAGTGTATGATGATGTGTCTGCAGTGTATGATGATGCAGTGTATGATGATGCAGTGTATGATGATGCAGTGTATGATGATGCAGTGTATGATGATGCAGTGTATGATGATGTGTCTGCAGTGTATGGTGATGTGTCTGCAGTGTATGATGATGCAGTGTATGATGATGTGTCTGCAGTGTATGATGATGCAGTGTATGATGATGCAGTGTATGGTGATGCAGTGTATGATGATGCAGTGTATGATGATGCAGTGTATGATGATGCAGTGCATGATGATGCAGTGTATGATGATGCAGTGTATGATGATGCAGTGTATGATGATGCAGTGTATGATGATGCAGTGTATGATGATGCAGTGTATGATGATGCAGTGTATGATGATGTGTCTGCAGTGTATGGTGATGTGTCTGCAGTGTATGATGATGCAGTGTATGATGATGTGTCTGCAGTGTATGATGATGCAGTGTATGATGATGCAGTGTATGGTGATGCAGTGTATGATGATGCAGTGTATGATGATGTGTCTGCAGTGTATGATGATGCAGTGTATGATGATGCAGTGTATGATGATGCAGTGTATGATGATGTGTCTGCAGTGTATGGTGATGTGTCTGCAGTGTATGATGATGCAGTGTATGATGATGTGTCTGCAGTGTATGATGATGCAGTGTATGATGATGCAGTGTATGATGATGCAGTGTATGATGATGCAGTGTATGGTGATGCAGTGTATGATGATGCAGTGTATGATGATGCAGTGTATGATGATGTGTCTGCAGTGTATGATGTGTCTGCAGTGTATGATGATGTGTCTGCAGTGTATGATGATGTGTCTGCAGTGTATGATGATGCAGTGTATGATGATGCAGTGTATGATGATGCAGTGTATGATGATGCAGTGTATGATGATGCAGTGTATGATGATGCAGTGTATGATGATGTGTCTGCAGTGTATGATGATGTGTCTGCAGTGTATGATGATGTGTCTGCAGTGTATGATGATGCAGTGTATGATGATGCAGTGTATGATGATGCAGTGTATGATGATGTAGTGTATGATGATGTGTCTGCAGTGTATGATGATGCAGTGTATGATGATGCAGTGTATGATGATGCAGTGTATGATGATGCAGTGTATGATGATGCAGTGTATGATGATGTGTCTGCAGTGTATGATGATGTGTCTGCAGTGTATGATGATGTGTCTGCAGTGTATGATGATGCAGTGTATGATGATGCAGTGTATGATGATGCAGTGTATGATGATGCAGTGTATGGTGATGCAGTGTATGATGATGCAGTGTATGATGATGCAGTGTATGATGATGTGTCTGCAGTGTATGATGATGCAGTGTATGATGATGCAGTGTATGATGATGCAGTGTATGATGATGTGTCTGCAGTGTATGGTGATGTGTCTGCAGTGTATGATGATGTGTCTGCAGTGTATGATGATGCAGTGTATGATGATGCAGTGTATGATGATGCAGTGTATGATGATGCAGTGTATGATGATGCAGTGTATGATGATGCAGTGTATGATGATGTGTCTGCAGTGTATGGTGATGTGTCTGCAGTGTATGATGATGCAGTGTATGATGATGTGTCTGCAGTGTATGATGATGCAGTGTATGATGATGCAGTGTATGGTGATGCAGTGTATGATGATGCAGTGTATGATGATGTGTCTGCAGTGTATGATGATGCAGTGTATGGTGATGCAGTGTATGATGATGCAGTGTATGATGATGTGTCTGCAGTGTATGATGATGCAGTGTATGATGATGTGTCTGCAGTGTATGATGATGCAGTGTATGATGATGCAGTGTATGATGATGCAGTGTATGATGATGCAGTGTATGATGATGCAGTGTATGATGATGTGTCTGCAGTGTATGATGTGTCTGCAGTGTATGATGATGTGTCTGCAGTGTATGATGATGTGTCTGCAGTGTATGATGTGTCTGCAGTGTATGATGATGTGTCTGCAGTGTATGATGATGTGTCTGCAGTGTATGATGTGTCTGCAGTGTATGATGATGCAGTGTATGATGATGTGTCTGCAGTGTATGATGATGTGTCTGCAGTGTATGATGATGCAGTGTATGATGCTGTGTCTGCAGTGTATGATGTGTCTGCAGTGTATGATGTGTCTGCAGTGTATGATGATGTGTCTGCAGTGTATGATGATGTGTCTGCAGTGTATGATGTGTCTGCAGTGTATGATGATGTGTCTGCAGTGTATGATGATGTGTCTGCAGTGTATGATGTGTCTGCAGTGTATGATGATGCAGTGTATGATGATGTGTCTGCAGTGTATGATGATGTGTCTGCAGTGTATGATGATGCAGTGTATGATGATGTGTCTGCAGTGTATGATGTGTCTGCAGTGTATGATGTGTCTGCAGTGTATGATGATGTGTCTGCAGTGTATGATGATGTGTCTGCAGTGTATGATGATGCAGTGTATGATGATGCAGTGTATGATGATGCAGTGTATGATGTGTCTGCAGTGTATGATGATGCAGTGTATGATGATGTGTCTGCAGTGTATGATGATGCAGTGTATGATGATGCAGTGTATGATGATGCAGTGTATGATGATGCAGTGTATGATGTGTCTGCAGTGTATGATGATGCAGTGTATGATGATGTGTCTGCAGTGTATGATGATGTGTCTGCAGTGTATGATGATGCAGTGTATGATGACGTGTCTGCAGTGTATGATGATGTGTCTGCAGTGTATGATGATGCAGTGTATGATGATGTGTCTGCAGTGTATGATGACGTGTCTGCAGTGTATGATGATGTGTCTGCAGTGTATGATGATGTGTCTGCAGTGTATGATGATGTGTCTGCAGTGTATGATGATGCAGTGTATGATGATGCAGTGTATGATGATGCAGTGTATGATGATGCAGTGTATGATGATGTGTCTGCAGTGTATGATGATGTGTCTGCAGTGTATGATGTGTCTGCAGTGTATGATGATGTGTCTGCAGTGTATGATGATGTGTCTGCAGTGTATGATGATGTGTCTGCAGTGTATGATGATGTGTCTGCAGTGTATGATGATGTGTCTGCAGTGTATGATGTGTCTGCAGTGTATGATGATGTGTCTGCAGTGTATGATGATGTGTCTGCAGTGTATGATGATGCAGTGTATGATGATGTGTCTGCAGTGTATGATGATGTGTCTGCAGTGTATGATGATGCAGTGTATGATGATGTGTCTGCAGTGTATGATGTGTCTGCAGTGTATGATGATGTGTCTGCAGTGTATGATGATGTGTCTGCAGTGTATGATGATGTGTCTGCAGTGTATGATGTGTCTGCAGTGTATGATGATGTGTCTGCAGTGTATGATGATGTGTCTGCAGTGTATGATGATGTGTCTGCAGTGTATGATGATGTGTCTGCAGTGTATGATGATGTGTCTGCAGTGTATGATGTGTCTGCAGTGTATGATGATGTGTCTGCAGTGTATGATGATGTGTCTGCAGTGTATGATGATGTGTCTGCAGTGTATGATGATGTGTCTGCAGTGTATGATGATGTGTCTGCAGTGTATGATGATGTGTCTGCAGTGTATGATGATGTGTCTGCAGTGTATGATGATGTGTCTGCAGTGTATGATGTGTCTGCAGTGTATGATGATGTGTCTGCAGTGTATGATGATGTGTCTGCAGTGTATGATGATGTGTCTGCAGTGTATGATGATGTGTCTGCAGTGTATGATGTGTCTGCAGTGTATGATGTGTCTGCAGTGTATGATGATGTGTCTGCAGTGTATGATGATGTGTCTGCAGTGTATGATGATGTGTCTGCAGTGTATGATGATGTGTCTGCAGTGTATGATGATGTGTCTGCAGTGTATGATGTGTCTGCAGTGTATGATGATGTGTCTGCAGTGTATGATGATGTGTCTGCAGTGTATGATGATGTGTCTGCAGTGTATGATGATGTGTCTGCAGTGTATGATGATGTGTCTGCAGTGTATGATGATGTGTCTGCAGTGTATGATGTGTCTGCAGTGTATGATGATGTGTCTGCAGTGTATGATGATGTGTCTGCAGTGTATGATGATGCAGTGTATGATGTGTCTGCAGTGTATGATGATGTGTCTGCAGTGTATGATGTGTCTGCAGTGTATGATGATGTGTCTGCAGTGTATGATGATGTGTCTGCAGTGTATGATGATGTGTCTGCAGTGTATGATGATGCAGTGTATGATGATGTGTCTGCAGTGTATGATGTGTCTGCAGTGTATGATGTTGTGTCTGCAGTGTATGATGATGTGTCTGCAGTGTATGATGATGTGTCTGCAGTGTATGATGATGCAGTGTATGATGATGTGTCTGCAGTGTATGATGTGTCTGCAGTGTATGATGATGCAGTGTATGATGATGTGTCTGCAGTGTATGATGTGTCTGCAGTGTATGATGATGTGTCTGCAGTGTATGATGATGTGTCTGCAGTGTATGATGATGTGTCTGCAGTGTATGATGTGTCTGCAGTGTATGATGATGTGTCTGCAGTGTATGATGATGCAGTGTATGATGATGTGTCTGCAGTGTATGATGATGTGTCTGCAGTGTATGATGATGCAGTGTATGATGATGTGTCTGCAGTGTATGATGATGTGTCTGCAGTGTATGATGTGTCTGCAGTGTATGATGATGTGTCTGCAGTGTATGATGATGTGTCTGCAGTGTATGATGATGTGTCTGCAGTGTATGATGTGTCTGCAGTGTATGATGATGTGTCTGCAGTGTATGATGATGTGTCTGCAGTGTATGATGATGCAGTGTATGATGATGTGTCTGCAGTGTATGATGATGTGTCTGCAGTGTATGATGATGTAGTGTATGATGATGTGTCTGCAGTGTATGATGTGTCTGCAGTGTATGATGATGTGTCTGCAGTGTATGATGATGTGTCTGCAGTGTATGATGATGTGTCTGCAGTGTATGATGTGTCTGCAGTGTATGATGATGTGTCTGCAGTGTATGATGATGTGTCTGCAGTGTATGATGATGTGTCTGCAGTGTATGATGATGTGTCTGCAGTGTATGATGATGCAGTGTATGATGTGTCTGCAGTGTATGATGATGTGTCTGCAGTGTATGATGATGTGTCTGCAGTGTATGATGATGTGTCTGCAGTGTATGATGATGTGTCTGCAGTGTATGATGATGTGTCTGCAGTGTATGATGATGTCTGCAGTGTATGATGATGCAGTGTATGATGATGTGTCTGCAGTGTATGATGATGTGTCTGCAGTGTATGATGATGTAGTGTATGATGATGTGTCTGCAGTGTATGATGTGTCTGCAGTGTATGATGTGTCTGCAGTGTATGATGATGTGTCTGCAGTGTATGATGATGTGTCTGCAGTGTATGATGTGTCTGCAGTGTATGATGATGTGTCTGCAGTGTATGATGATGTGTCTGCAGTGTATGATGTGTCTGCAGTGTATGATGATGTGTCTGCAGTGTATGATGATGTGTCTGCAGTGTATGATGATGTGTCTGCAGTGTATGATGATGTGTCTGCAGTGTATGATGATGGTCTGCAGTGTATGATGATGTGTCTGCAGTGTATGATGATGTGTCTGCAGTGTATGATGATGTGTCTGCAGTGTATGATGATGTGTCTGCAGTGTATGATGATGATGCTGCAGTGTATGATGATGTGTCTGCAGTGTATGATGATGTGTCTGCAGTGTATGATGTGTCTGCAGTGTATGATGATGTGTCTGCAGTGTATGATGTGTCTGCAGTGTATGATGATGCAGTGTATGATGATGTGTCTGCAGTGTATGATGATGTGTCTGCAGTGTATGATGTGTCTGCAGTGTATGATGATGTGTCTGCAGTGTATGATGATGTGTCTGCAGTGTATGATGATGCAGTGTATGATGATGTGTCTGCAGTGTATGATGTGTCTGCAGTGTATGATGATGTGTCTGCAGTGTATGATGATTGTCTGAAGGTATGATGATGTGTCTGCAGTGTATGATGCTGTCTGCAGTGTGATGATGTTGTCTGCAGTGTATGATGATGTGTCTGCAGTGTATGATGATGTGTCTGCAGTGTATGATGTGTCTGCAGTGTATGATGATGTGTCTGCAAGTGTATGATGATGTGTCTGCAGTGTATGATGATGTGTCTTCAGTGTATGATGTGTCTGCAGTGTATGATGAATGTGCTGGCAGTGTATGATGTGCAGTGATGAGTGTGTCTGCAGTGTATATGTTCTGCATGTATGATGCTGCAGTGATGATGTGTCTGCAGTGTATGATGTGTCTGCAGTGTATGATGTGTTGCGTGTAAGTGTGATGATGATGTCTCTGCAGTGTATGATGATGTGTCTGCAGTGTATGATGTGTCTGCAGTGTATGATGAGTGTCTGCATGATGATGATGTGTCTGCAGTGTATGCGTGTGTCTGCAGTGTGAATGATGTGTCTGCAGTGTATGATGTGCTGCAGTGTATGATGATGTGTCTGCAGTGTATGATGAGTCTGCAGTGTATGGATGTGTCTGCAGTGTATGATGTGTCTGCAGTGTAGATGACGTGGTCTGCAGTGTATGATGATGTGTCTGCCAGTGTATGATGATGTGTCTGCAGTTATGATGATGTGTCTGCAGTGTATGATGATGTGTCTGCAGTGTATGATAGTGTGTCTGCAGTGTATGATGATGTGTCTGCAGTGTATGATGATGTGTCTGCAGTGTATGATGATGTCTGCAGTGTATGATGTGTCTGCAGTGTATGATGATGTGTCTGCAGTGTATGATGTGTCTGCAGTGTATGATGATGTGTCTGCAGTGTATGATGTGTCTGCAGTGTATGATGATGTGTCTGCAGTGTATGGTGTGTCTGCAGTGTATGATGATGTGTCTGCAGTGTATGATGTGTCTGCAGTGTATGATGATGTGTCTGCAGTGTATGATGATGTGTCTGCAGTGTATGATGATGTGTCTGCAGTGTATGATGATGTGTCTGCAGTGTATGATGTGTCTGCAGTGTATGATGTGTCTGCAGTGTATGATGATGTGTCTGCAGTGTATGATGATGTGTCTGCAGTGTATGATGATGTGTCTGCAGTGTATGATGATGTGTCTGCAGTGTATGATGATGTGTCTGCAGTGTATGATGTGTCTGCAGTGTATGATGATGTGTCTGCAGTGTATGATGTGTCTGCAGTGTATGATGATGTGTCTGCAGTGTATGATGATGTGTCTGCAGTGTATGATGATGTGTCTGCAGTGTATGATGATGTGTCTGCAGTGTATGATGATGTGTCTGCAGTGTATGATGTGTCTGCAGTGTATGATGTGTCTGCAGTGTATGATGATGTGTCTGCAGTGTATGATGTGTCTGCAGTGTATGATGATGTGTCTGCAGTGTATGATGTGTCTGCAGTGTATGATGTGTCTGCAGTGTATGATGATGTGTCTGCAGTGTATGATGTGTCTGCAGTGTATGATGTGTCTGCAGTGTATGATGATGTGTCTGCAGTGTATGATGATGTGTCTGCAGTGTATGATGTGTCTGCAGTGTATGATGTGTCTGCAGTGTATGATGATGTGTCTGCAGTGTATGATGTGTCTGCAGTGTATGATGTGTCTGCAGTGTATGATGATGTGTCTGCAGTGTATGATGTGTCTGCAGTGTATGATGTGTCTGCAGTGTATGATGATGTGTCTGCAGTGTATGATGTGTCTGCAGTGTATGATGATGCAGTGTATGATGTGTCTGCAGTGTATGATGATGTGTCTGCAGTGTATGATGTGTCTGCAGTGTATGATGTGTCTGCAGTGTATGATGATGTGTCTGCAGTGTATGATGTGTCTGCAGTGTATGATGATGTGTCTGCAGTGTATGATGATGTGTCTGCAGTGTATGATGATGTGTCTGCAGTGTATGATGTGTCTGCAGTGTATGATGATGTGTCTGCAGTGTATGATGTGTCTGCAGTGTATGATGATGTGTCTGCAGTGTATGATGTGTCTGCAGTGTATGATGATGTGTCTGCAGTGTATGATGATGTGTCTGCAGTGTATGATGATGTGTCTGCAGTGTATGATGATGTGTCTGCAGTGTATGATGATGTGTCTGCAGTGTATGATGTGTCTGCAGTGTATGATGTGTCTGCAGTGTATGATGATGTGTCTGCAGTGTATGATGTGTCTGCAGTGTATGATGATGTGTCTGCAGTGTATGATGATGTGTCTGCAGTGTATGATGTGTCTGCAGTGTATGATGATGTGTCTGCAGTGTATGATGATGTGTCTGCAGTGTATGATGATGTGTCTGCAGTGTATGATGATGTGTCTGCAGTGTATGATGATGTGTCTGCAGTGTATGGTGTGTCTGCAGTGTATGATGTGTCTGCAGTGTATGATGATGTGTCTGCAGTGTATGATGTGTCTGCAGTGTATGATGTGTCTGCAGTGTATGATGTGTCTGCAGTGTATGATGATGTGTCTGCAGTGTATGATGATGTGTCTGCAGTGTATGATGATGTGTCTGCAGTGTATGATGATGTGTCTGCAGTGTATGATGATGTGTCTGCAGTGTATGATGATGCTGCAGTGTATGATGTGTCTGCAGTGTATGATGATGTGTCTGCAGTGTATGATGTGTCTGCAGTGTATGATGATGTGTCTGCAGTGTATGATGTGTCTGCAGTGTATGATGTGTCTGCAGTGTATGATGTGTCTGCAGTGTATGATGATGTGTCTGCAGTGTATGATGATGTGTCTGCAGTGTATGATGTGTCTGCAGTGTATGGTGTGTCTGCAGTGTATGATGTGTCTGCAGTGTATGATGTGTCTGCAGTGTATGATGTGTCTGCAGTGTATGATGTGTCTGCAGTGTATGATGTGTCTGCAGTGTATGATGTGTCTGCAGTGTATGATGTGTCTGCAGTGTATGATGATGTGTCTGCAGTGTATGATGTGTCTGCAGTGTATGATGTGTCTGCAGTGTATGATGATGTGTCTGCAGTGTATGATGTGTCTGCAGTGTATGATGTGTCTGCAGTGTATGATGATGTGTCTGCAGTGTATGATGTGTCTGCAGTGTATGATGTGTCTGCAGTGTATGATGTGTCTGCAGTGTATGATGATGTGTCTGCAGTGTATGATGATGTGTCTGCAGTGTATGATGTGTCTGCAGTGTATGATGATGTGTCTGCAGTGTATGATGATGTGTCTGCAGTGTATGATGATGTGTCTGCAGTGTATGATGTGTCTGCAGTGTATGATGTGTCTGCAGTGTATGATGTGTCTGCAGTGTATGATGATGTGTCTGCAGTGTATGATGTGTCTGCAGTGTATGATGTGTCTGCAGTGTATGATGTGTCTGCAGTGTATGATGTGTCTGCAGTGTATGATGATGTGTCTGCAGTGTATGATGATGTGTCTGCAGTGTATGATGATGTGTCTGCAGTGTATGATGATGTGTCTGCAGTGTATGATGTGTCTGCAGTGTATGATGTGTCTGCAGTGTATGATGATGTGTCTGCAGTGTATGATGATGTGTCTGCAGTGTATGATGTGTCTGCAGTGTATGATGATGTGTCTGCAGTGTATGATGTGTCTGCAGTGTATGATGTGTCTGCAGTGTATGATGATGTGTCTGCAGTGTATGATGATGTGTCTGCAGTGTATGATGTGTCTGCAGTGTATGATGATGTGTCTGCAGTGTATGATGATGTGTCTGCAGTGTATGATGATGTGTCTGCAGTGTATGATGATGTGTCTGCAGTGTATGATGTGTCTGCAGTGTATGATGTGTCTGCAGTGTATGATGTGTCTGCAGTGTATGATGATGTGTCTGCAGTGTATGATGATGTGTCTGCAGTGTATGATGTGTCTGCAGTGTATGATGTGTCTGCAGTGTATGATGATGTGTCTGCAGTGTATGATGATGTGTCTGCAGTGTATGATGATGTGTCTGCAGTGTATGATGTGTCTGCAGTGTATGATGATGTGTCTGCAGTGTATGATGTGTCTGCAGTGTATGATGATGTGTCTGCAGTGTATGATGATGTGTCTGCAGTGTATGATGATGTGTCTGCAGTGTATGATGATGTGTCTGCAGTGTATGATGATGTGTCTGCAGTGTATGATGTGTCTGCAGTGTATGATGATGTGTCTGCAGTGTATGGTGTGTCTGCAGTGTATGATGATGTGTCTGCAGTGTATGATGATGTGTCTGCAGTGTATGATGATGTGTCTGCAGTGTATGATGATGTGTCTGCAGTGTATGGTGTGTCTGCAGTGTATGATGATGTGTCTGCAGTGTATGATGTGTCTGCAGTGTATGATGATGTGTCTGCAGTGTATGATGATGTGTCTGCAGTGTATGATGATGTGTCTGCAGTGTATGATGTGTCTGCAGTGTATGGTGTGTCTGCAGTGTATGGTGTGTCTGCAGTGTATGATGATGTGTCTGCAGTGTATGATGATGTGTCTGCAGTGTATGATGATGTGTCTGCAGTGTATGATGATGTGTCTGCAGTGTATGATGTGTCTGCAGTGTATGGTGTGTCTGCAGTGTATGATGATGTGTCTGCAGTGTATGATGATGTGTCTGCAGTGTATGATGATGTGTCTGCAGTGTATGATGATGTGTCTGCAGTGTATGATGATGTGTCTGCAGTGTATGATGATGTGTCTGCAGTGTATGATGATGTGTCTGCAGTGTATGGTGTGTCTGCAGTGTATGATGATGTGTCTGCAGTGTATGATGATGTGTCTGCAGTGTATGATGATGTGTCTGCAGTGTATGATGATGTGTCTGCAGTGTATGATGTGTCTGCAGTGTATGATGATGTGTCTGCAGTGTATGGTGTGTCTGCAGTGTATGATGATGTGTCTGCAGTGTATGGTGTGTCTGCAGTGTATGATGATGTGTCTGCAGTGTATGATGATGTGTCTGCAGTGTATGATGATGTGTCTGCAGTGTATGGTGTGTCTGCAGTGTATGATGATGTGTCTGCAGTGTATGATGATGTGTCTGCAGTGTATGATGATGTGTCTGCAGTGTATGATGATGTGTCTGCAGTGTATGATGATGTGTCTGCAGTGTATGATGATGTGTCTGCAGTGTATGGTGTGTCTGCAGTGTATGATGATGTGTCTGCAGTGTATGATGATGTGTCTGCAGTGTATGATGATGTGTCTGCAGTGTATGATGATGTGTCTGCAGTGTATGATGATGTGTCTGCAGTGTATGGTGTGTCTGCAGTGTATGATGATGTGTCTGCAGTGTATGATGATGTGTCTGCAGTGTATGATGATGTGTCTGCAGTGTATGATGATGTGTCTGCAGTGTATGATGATGTGTCTGCAGTGTATGATGATGTGTCTGCAGTGTATGATGTGTCTGCAGTGTATGATGATGTGTCTGCAGTGTATGATGATGTGTCTGCAGTGTATGATGATGTGTCTGCAGTGTATGATGATGTGTCTGCAGTGTATGATGTGTCTGCAGTGTATGATGTGTCTGCAGTGTATGATGATGTGTCTGCAGTGTATGATGATGTGTCTGCAGTGTATGATGATGTGTCTGCAGTGTATGATGATGTGTCTGCAGTGTATGATGTGTCTGCAGTGTATGATGATGTGTCTGCAGTGTATGATGATGTGTCTGCAGTGTATGATGATGTGTCTGCAGTGTATGATGATGCAGTGTATGATGATGTGTCTGCAGTGTATGATGATGTGTCTGCAGTGTATGATGATGTGTCTGCAGTGTATGATGATGTGTCTGCAGTGTATGATGATGTGTCTGCAGTGTATGATGTGTCTGCAGTGTATGATGATGTGTCTGCAGTGTATGATGATGCAGTGTATGATGATGTGTCTGCAGTGTATGATGATGTGTCTGCAGTGTATGATGATGTGTCTGCAGTGTATGATGATGTGTCTGCAGTGTATGATGATGTGTCTGCAGTGTATGATGATGTGTCTGCAGTGTATGATGATGTGTCTGCAGTGTATGATGATGTGTCTGCAGTGTATGATGATGTGTCTGCAGTGTATGATGATGTGTCTGCAGTGTATGATGATGTGTCTGCAGTGTATGATGTGTCTGCAGTGTATGGTGTGTCTGCAGTGTATGATGATGTGTCTGCAGTGTATGATGATGTGTCTGCAGTGTATGATGTGTCTGCAGTGTATGATGATGTGTCTGCAGTGTATGATGATGTGTCTGCAGTGTATGATGATGTGTCTGCAGTGTATGATGATGTGTCTGCAGTGTATGATGATGTGTCTGCAGTGTATGATGATGTGTCTGCAGTGTATGATGATGTGTCTGCAGTGTATGATGATGTGTCTGCAGTGTATGATGATGTGTCTGCAGTGTATGATGATGTGTCTGCAGTGTATGATGATGTGTCTGCAGTGTATGATGATGTGTCTGCAGTGTATGATGATGTGTCTGCAGTGTATGATGATGTAGTGTATGATGATGTGTCTGCAGTGTATGATGATGTGTCTGCAGTGTATGATGTGTCTGCAGTGTATGATGATGTGTCTGCAGTGTATGATGTGTCTGCAGTGTATGATGATGTGTCTGCAGTGTATGATGATGTGTCTGCAGTGTATGATGATGTGTCTGCAGTGTATGATGATGTAGTGTATGATGATGTGTCTGCAGTGTATGATGATGTGTCTGCAGTGTATGATGATGTGTCTGCAGTGTATGATGATGTGTCTGCAGTGTATGATGATGTGTCTGCAGTGTATGATGTGTCTGCAGTGTATGATGATGCAGTGTATGATGATGTGTCTGCAGTGTATGATGATGTGTCTGCAGTGTATGATGTGTCTGCAGTGTATGGTGTGTCTGCAGTGTATGATGATGTGTCTGCAGTGTATGATGATGTGTCTGCAGTGTATGGATGTGTCTGCAGTGTATGATGATGTGTCTGCAGTGTATGATGTGTCTGCAGTGTATGATGATGTAGTGTATGATGATGTGTCTGCAGTGTATGATGATGTGTCTGCAGTGTATGATGTGTCTGCAGTGTATGATGATGTGTCTGCAGTGTATGATGATGTAGTGTATGATGATGTGTCTGCAGTGTATGATGATGTGTCTGCAGTGTATGATGATGTGTCTGCAGTGTATGATGATGTGTCTGCAGTGTATGATGATGTGTCTGCAGTGTATGATGATGTAGTGTATGATGATGTGTCTGCAGTGTATGATGATGTGTCTGCAGTGTATGATGATGTGTCTGCAGTGTATGATGATGTAGTGTATGATGATGTGTCTGCAGTGTATGATGATGTGTCTGCAGTGTATGATGATGTAGTGTATGATGATGTGTCTGCAGTGTATGATGATGTGTCTGCAGTGTATGATGATGTGTCTGCAGTGTATGATGATGTGTCTGCCTGTTAAACCTAACCCTGGCATCATGAGTGGGACTGTTTGTTCTGGAAGGGCTGATAAAAAATATTTTCAAGGACAAGACACCTACCCTTTTCTTCTGCATGTGTCCTTTTAACTTTCCAACTAAATATAGCCCAACCTATACCAGAGGTAATCAGAACTGAACAAAGAACAAATCTGTATCATTATTTAAGGAAAATGCTGAAACAGAATTCTTGGGGTAATTTTTGGAAAGCACATTTCACAGTTTTCCCCTCTCATCACTAACAGCATCGGCTTTGACTAGCAGGCTTGCCCCAGCCACGACCTCTCAGCTTATGCTGCAACCGCCAGGTGAAGGGTTATAAGCCTGTTTACCTTTCTCATGTAGTGTGTCTGCCTCAGTTTTCAGTAATGCAGTGTGGAAATGTGATCAGAGCCAGGCTCTCCCGTCTGGTTGAAAAGTGTGGCTCAGCACAGTAAATCTCATCACGTGTCAGTGCTGGACCGTTTTCACACCACTGTCACATATCATCCACCTGGGTTGACTTGTGCAGTCTGACAACTTATAATTATTATAAAAACCGCTGGCGCTGAACCTCCAGGTTTTGGCATAAAAAAAGAAGATCGGGTTCGAACCCGCAACCTCTCGAGAAAAGAGGGGGGAAAAAACCACACACACACACACACAAACACAAAAAACCAGGTCGGATTTGAACCCACAACCTCTTGAAAAAAGAGAGAGAGAAAAAGTTTCAGCGC
>JAWQFJ010019938.1:15000-23947 GCA_034096865.1 Theodoxus fluviatilis | reverse complement strand
GTTCGTTCGTTCGTTCTCTCTCTCTCTCTCTCTCTCTCTCTCTCTCTCTCTCTCTCTCTCTCTCTCTCTCTCTCTCTCTCTCTCTCCCTCCCTCCCTCCCTCCCTCTCTCCCTCCCTCCCTCTCTCTCTCTTTCTCTCTCATTCATCCATTTACAGAACGTCTTGACATGTAAACTCAAATACACATGTCACTTTCGATCGTTTGCTGTACTAGACTGATACAAGGCAAATCCTGCAGTGTGTATCAGCGTTTACAACCAATTCGCATTAGTATGCACCAAGGCACGTGGACACAGAGCTACACGCACTTACACCGCGTCGTCGTATCAGCTACCTCAGACTTTTTGTGAATCGACGCTGATCAGACAAACTAATCGAACGGTTTCAATTCAAATTCAATTTGCGACAGTAAGATGCATTTAATGAGTGCTGGTTGCTCAAAATCAATCCACTTCTGTGGAACACCTTTGCGTGGCTGTTTGTCTAGCATTGCTATCACCCTTCGCAGCACAGCATAGGAGCAAAGATCCTATATATGGTCTTTGATAGGAGTCTCTGGTGGCTGCTTTTCTCCATGGGAACGCCGTGAAAGTCAGCCTGGGAGGTAACACTGGCCTTCCATTCTTCTCCCCGCTCCACTCTTTGCTTGACCCGCTGACGTCCCACGCGTTTGCGTGGAGGAGACTGGTCACTCTTTTGTCTGTCCAGACAGGACCCGATTCAGGAACACTGGTCTGTGTGTCTGTGACAAGCGCGAGTGTAAACTGACCACTGGTGGAGACAACGAGCCTCACAACCCTTCTAGACGCCCATGCTACATTCAGAAGGCACAGATCGGAATCAAGGGACCTCCTTCAGTCACGTGCTGCTTGCTGCCTTTACGTAAAATGCGTTTTCTTTATAATGATGATAATAAAGACGACGATGATTGATGGTGATGATGATGGTGATGATGATGACGACGACGGCGACGACGACGGCGGCGACGACGACGACGAAGAAGAAGGAGAAGAAGAAAGAAGAAGAAAGAAGAAGAAAGAAGAAGAAAGAAGAAGAAAGAAGAGGAGGAGGAGGAGGAGGAGGAGGAGGAGGAGGAGGAGGAGGAGGAGGAGGAGGAGGAGGAGCAGGAGCAGGAGCAGGAGCAGGAGCAGGAGCAGGAGGAGGAGGAGGAGGAGGAGGAGGAGGAGGAGGAGGAGGAGGAGGACAAGAAGAAGAACAAGAAGAAGAACAAGAAGAAGAACAAGAAGAACAAGATGATGATGATGATGATGATGATGATGATGATGATGATGATGATGATGATGATGATGATGATGATGATGATGATAATACAGACTATTTCTACACACATACCTTCCCTAATAGACAAGCTCATGGTGTTTACAAAGTCTACACTCATACAAAGCATTCTAACACTGATAATGATGATAAATAACTATTTTGTAACTTTTATCCTATATTTAATTCTATGAGCTATGCTTGCGAGTGAAAATTTTAAAAGAACCCAAAGAATTTGGTCCACACAAACTGAACTGCGCGCGCGCACGCACAAACACACACATACACACACACACATACACACACACACACACGCACACACACACACACACACACACACACACACACACACACACACACACACACGCACACATGCACATAATTATCTCCACCTATAGACCCAAACTCGGCCCTCCACACATGAAAAAGCGATTGAAACAGCACCTTACTGTTTCGATATTCAAAGACATTGCTGGTTGAAGGAAATATTTGTAGATTTGTACGGAACGACGACAGTTGTGGAGCCTGTCTGGTACCCTCTGCCGGCGGAATATTTATAAGGAATATTGATTAGGTCTCACGAGAGGCTTGTGGGATAGCACTCTGCTCCCTGACATACGCCGTTAAAGTAGTTATATTTCGTACAAAACACGTAAAGTACGCTTGTTGAGGCAATAAACAAACGTTTATTCGATAAAATAAAATGTTTGTGCTGAAATGAAAACAAGTTTTGACGTCTGAATGATTTCTGTAAACAGTGGAAAAAATAGTATCCAGAGCGAGCTATTTTTGGCACGATGTTGTAATGCCAAGGGTCAAGTCTGTTACGCATTCATCGCGAACCACGCCAGTCACTAACTGACTCTGGTTCACAGAATGGCATTCGTCTTGCTCCTTCCCTTGCAACTCTTGCTTTGGGGGAACTTTTGAATGCGGGCATACTGGCCACAGCAATTTAGTAGGAGGTGTCTGATTGGCTGACTTATTGGTCGTAACGCCTTTCGGCAAAATAATTTGGTTTTCTTTGGTGGTATCAGTTTAAATTCGTGGCAAATTAGAGCGGGAGTATTCTTCCGCACTCGTATTTCACATTTTCACTGATCAAATGATCGCAGTGTGTCCGTCTTTTTACGTTCGAGTCTTGACAAAGCGACAAGAGAGCACCGATGACTTGCACGCTGCCTAGATTCGAAACTTCGTACTTTTCCTCCCTGTGGTACTCAAAGTCCACATGCCTCTTGCTGCTGGTTCCTCCTCCGGTTCCTTCTATTTCTGTTTATCTTTATTCCACGCCTCCCATTTTTTTCTCAAGCAAAGGGATGTTTCCTTTCATCTGCCCGACTTCCTCCCGTCCTGGCCATGCCCCTTCTGCTCCCCCTACTTCTCTCATGCTCCTCGTCACAAACCCTTTAACTGTTTCTGCATCTTTTCTGCGCGTTACCCTTCCTCACTTCAATCTTCCTACTCTTGTTACTTCAGTTTTTCTTGCTCTTCCATCTTCTGTTCCTGCTGCTCCTTCTGTTTCTTGCTCCTCCTGATTCTCCCGTTCCTTTCCGCGCTGTTCTCGTCTGGCAAACGGATTCCTCAGTACCTGCAGACCCAAGTCAGACAGCTCTCGCAGCAGATTTATGAAGACACATTGGGTAAAAACGAAACACCCTCGTGGTAAGTGGGGGTGCGCCTTGCAGCGATAATTTGCTTAGCTGCCTCTAGTCACTCGAAACTGTAGCACTCCCAAGCCTTGTGCATCCTGGAATTTGCACGAGTGGTATTCCGCCGAAAATATTCCTCCTTGTCAAAACAACTTTGGGAAGATTATTTTGATCTATTTCAAAACAACTGCTCCTAAAATAGACTGGCGGTACAAAGTCCACCTAACCATATTCCTCCGCCATTCATAAGCCGGAGAATGTAGTCGACGTTTACAGTGGCCTGCCTTATCGGTAATTACACACGTTGATCGCTTGACCTCTCAACAACAAAAAATTGCGCTACTCACGATTTAGTTCACAAATGAATAATTTCAAAAGTTATTATTATTTTTAATCCCCTGAGGTTTAAGCGTAAGAACAGACCCACTGCAGGAGTTTCCCCACGCGAATCATCAACAGGGAGTAACTTACGTAAATAGAGACGGACCAGCTCTAGAAAATGTGTTGTGAATGGAATTACATAGAGCACGAAGGCATCTCCATGTTAACATTTACTTTATTCATTTCTTCATTCGTTCGCCCATTCAATCGTTCAGTATTCTCTTTGGAGAGTCGTAACACTTCACATTAAGAGTCACATGCTCTCATACTTCAAATTGTTTTGCAGAGTTTTAAACATCTAAACAAGACTACGTGAATTTTTTAAGAGCTAATGGTTGTCTTTCACGGCAATTTGCATGAGGAAAGGGTGGGCACGAGGCTGATGGAAACCTGCAACCAATGGTACATGCATCCATTTTTTACTGGGAGAGGCAGTGACGGCAAATGTCTCGGCACGGGAAGGTCATGATCGTAGCCCGCCTGAGAGACCGCAATACAAAGAGAGGCAACCCACCACTGTATGACCAGCCTGAAACCATCTCGTTAGCCGACATCCACACAGCTGCAAAAGTGTATATGAATGCGTGTGTATGTGTGTGTGTATGTGTGTGTGTGTGTGCGTGCATGTGCGCGTGCGTGCGTGCGTGAGTATTAGTGTGTGTGCGTGAGTGTGCGTGCGTGTATGTGTGTGCGTGTGTGTGCGTGTGTGTGCGTGCGCGCATGTGTGTGCGCGTGCGTGCGCGCGGTGTGTGTGCGAGCGTGTGTATTAGTGTGTGTGTTTGTGTGTGCGCGTGCGTGCGTGAGTATTTGTGTATGTGCGTGCGTGTGTGTGTGCGTGCGTGTGTGTATGTATATATATATATATATATATATATATATATATATATATATATATATATATATATATATATAGTGTGACAAGGTGCACTTGTGTGCCACCATGACCAATCAGTTTTGTTCTTTCAGTGTTAGTTTCCGCCCACGTGCTATTGTTTCGCCCCACCCCTTTCCTGTTGCGATGTTCTCGCCCTCCTATTTTTCCCCCTCCCCCGAAAATCCTTTTCCCACCTGGGGCCGTGGTGACGTTTTTTTCTCTCTCTGACGTCATTCCTGACGGACGTCATTTAGACTGACCATGGGGTAACGGTAAGTTGAAAAAATCAATTGCTTTGTAAATTTTCTCGTAGTATTCTAGTTTAGGATAAGGCTGTTTTCTATGTAGTCAGGATAGTTCGATACTATGACTATATGGGATGTTGGATCTGACAGTCTGTTGCTGTGTTGTTAGTGGCCATCACTGCCAGTAACCAGATAGTTGTGTCAGAGTGTAAGCCTTGGATGGAGATGTATTTGGAGATACATGTGCTTGGTCATCTAATGATAAGTCAAAGTATTCTACAACTTAAGTTGCTCCTGTACAGGAATAGACATGATAGGATGACATTCATGGGCTATTGGTAGCTAATTTGTAAGTGTTATTCTCCATGGATAACTTACTGGTTAGCTTGGTTGTCAGGTGGAATTTAGAGTTATTGGGCTGTATTCAAATGGCATACTGGTGACCCATTCACAGTTGCCAGATGGAGTTTAACATTATCAACCCCGTTTCGGTCACGAAGTCATTACCATTTCTCTTTTGGCCTTTCCCCCTCCTTTTTTTCTGACATCACAAGTCAAACTGTCAATGCCATAAACTGTCTGGACTATTTCATTATTTGATGCTGGCATTTATGTCTAATTATCCCATTTTAGTTTTATGGTTATGCTACTCTGACTAATGTGTTGTCTTGGTTTATTTTAGTTTGCCATCGTGCTTTTGGTATAATTGTGTTAGTATCAGATTAAATATTACATACTGAGAAAGCCTTTTCCTAATTGTTTCTTTTCAAACATATCGAACCTATTTCCCATTTTCAACCTCTCCCTATGTCCCATTTTCGTTCCCCCCCCCCCCTTCCATTCGGTCACATTACATTTTATATATATATATATATATATATATATATATATATATATATATATATATATATGTGTGTGTGTGTGTGTGTGTGTGTGTGTGTGTGAGAGAGAGAGAGAGAGAGAGAGAGAGAGAGAGAGAGAGAGAGAGAGAGAGAGAGAGAGAGAGAGAGAGAGAGAGATTGATTGATTGATCTTTATTTCGGCCGAAGACCCATCACAATAAAAACTTACTGATTAAGCAAATCAAAAAGTTTATATACATGTACATGTGTATATATTGACAACATCCATTTCAATTTTCTTGTTAAAATACAAGTGACAGTTCCAGCCTTTTGCACACATTTCCATAAAATCAAGTAATATTTACATTCTATATTAACAACATATGTAACTACACAGTGTACAAATTCAAGAGAGAGAGAGAGAGAGAGAGAGAGAGAGAGAGGGGGGGGGGATATCCCGTGCAGTTACCCGATGTACATGAAGTTCTTTTGGGGGCATTACTCTAGTAATTGCTGTCTCATATTTAGAGAGTAGTATGTACATCGCTACATCTCTAGTCGTTTGAGTACATGTTCCCTCCATAAGCTTTTTAGTACATCTTGAGGGTACAGAACCTTGTATATGTCGATTCAGGTATTTTTTTCTTAGGTAGTCATATAGAGGACAATGTAGCAAAAAGTGCTCTTCGGTCTCATTTGCCTTACAGAACGGACATAATAAATCTGGGCTCGGACGGTTCAAATATCGTCTGTTTGTATTTAGATCATTTATCCCAAAACGAAAACGTATGAATACGTCACGGAATTTCTTTATGTTGAGAAGGGACAGATACTCCTCTCTCCCAAAATGATCTTTGAAGGTGGAATACCAGTGAAATCTTTCGCTATTGAAACATTTCGCGTGCCAATCCTGTAAATGACAATCTTTTAGCCTTTGTTTTAACTGTTTCAGGAAATTTGTCTCGTTCTGGACTCCTCCATTGAGCCACACAAATCCAAAACCAAGTCTGCACAAACAGTTTTCTACTGTAGCTACCCAGTTCTTGTTAGGTGCAATTTTGGAAATAGTCAGCATAACATAGAATTGTTGGGGAGTCTCATAGAAGGCATCTTAGACAATTTTAGCCAGTATTTGATGGTTCTAATGATGCTAGAAACAGCTAGAGGATATCTACCTAAATCTCCGTAAACCATGTGGTTTGGCGTCCGCGTGTCTAGTCCCAGAATCTTTTTACACGCAAAGGTATGCACCTTCTCAATGTTATCCGTACAGCTCAGGCCCCAGATTTCTGAGCCATACAGCAAGGTGGGCAATACCTGTGAATCAAACATTTAAAAAAACACACTCGTGTCTAAGGTGTGTAGTCTCCACATCGTCTTCAAAATCTGGACAGCGTTTTGCTTTCCTTTGTGGCCAAGTCTTCGGTGCATACATTCGCAGACAATCGGGTAGTGAAGGCAATGCCTAGGTATGTGTATTCATTTACTATGTCAAGTCGCGTGTTGTCCAAGGACCACTTCTCACCTTGTGCTAAGTGGCCGCCTTTTCGAAATACCATAACTTTAGTTTTTTTAGTATTCACCTTGAGACCTAGTGATTTCGAAATATTGTTTAGATTATTCAGTTGGTTTTGTAACCCAGATGGCGTCGTTGAAAGAAGAGCAACGTCATCCGCAAACATGAGGAAAAACAGTTCTGCCGATCCTGGCAGGAGTTGAACACCATGTTTTCCAAGCCTGCGGACGTAGTCAGCCACGACATTCATGTATAGTACAAACATTATCGGACTCTCTAAGGCCCCCTGCTTTACGCCAACGGGGCAGCTGAAGAAGTCCGAAAGACTGTGGTTCCATCTAACGCACGATTCGACCTGTGAGTACATGGCTTTCAGCATCCCAATGAATTTTGTTGAAAGGCCTATGAATTCAAGGATGCTCCAAAGTGTGTCACGATTGACAGAGTCAAAAGCCTTCTCGTAATCGACGAAGGCTATATAGAGCTTTCCACGTCTTTCCCCGTAGACGTGCTTGAGGACCATAGCATGCAGAGTGTAAATATGATCAACTGTCGAGTACTCTGCCCTGAATCCTGCCTGCTCGTGGCAGATTATGTTTTGGTCCTCTGCCCAAAGGCGCAACCGGCGCGTCAAGATGGACGAGAATATTTTGCTAAGTATGTTCAGCAGAGATATTCCTCGATAATTATTAGGGTCCAACCGTGACCCTTTTTTGAACAGGGGAACTATTACAGAGCGGCACCATTGTCGGGGGAAGTACTGAGAGGTGAAAAGGACGTTGAACAACTTAGTCAAGAAGAGTCCTATGCTTGTGCCTGCCACTTTGAAGCATTCCCCGGGGATTTCATCGAGACCTGGCGACTTGCCTGGCTTAATCTTTTGGATAACTATCATCACTTCCTCTAATGATATTTCGTCATCGAGTTCGTCGACTTTGCGCACGTGAGTACCACCTTGAGTGTTGCTTTGACCAAAAGAAAGGTTAGGACTTAAGTTTCGGTGGAACAGTTTCTCAAAATGATTTTTCCAAATTGTTATGTCAATGTCGACAGCAGGTGGTGTCCTGCTTGCTGCACGTCTGATGATGGACCAAAATCTGCGAGAATCTTTTATGCTTTCAAGAAGAGTTATCCGTGAAGAGTTGAGATAATCTCGTTTCTTCTCCCTAATCATGCTTTGAGAGAGAGAGAGAGAGAGAGAGAGAGAGAGAGAGAGAGAGAGAGAGAGAGAGAGAGAGAGAGAGAGTTTTTCTGCAGAATGAGTGCATTCTTTGCACATTTAATTTTTTTTTTTGGTTTCACGTGATGGGTAGAATTTCCCCTTTAAGTGTCGATAAAGTTGAATCAAAAGAAGAGTAACAAGTGAAAACGTTTGTAGAAGGTGGCCGAAAAAAGGCGCAGATCATTTGGGAATGATCAAGTTAAGGTCAAGTTTCGTCAAGCCTATTTGTGACTGAACTACTTGGAGACGAATAGAGTGCTGTGAGCCGGGGCAACAACGGTTTGCAGAGAATGGGCAAATTCATTGACTTCAAGTATCCTTTCAATGGCTAATGAGAATGTACCGTCCATGCAAATGAGAAACTCGCGCTTAGTCTGACACCACACACTATGCGGAGTCGTTTGCAAGAATGGCAGAATCAAAATGACCTCGAGGTGAGGTGTGTGGGTAAAATAAATTACGAGATCTTTCTGGAGAAATAAAAAACAAACATAACAGGTGAGATTGAAATATGAAGCTAAAAAAATACATGGAGTGATGGTTTCGTTTTCTGAATCTGGTGAAATCTCAAGGTTGCTGAAGTGACCCCCATCTATGCAAATCCTGTTACATTTCGATTTAATCGAAGTACCAAACTTACTTAGTTTGGGAGGATGGGTCATATTTGGACTCAGAGGGAGGTCAAATAGGGGCCGGTGATTTATCGTCATTGGTTGTATTCTCGTATCCCTGTTTTCTTCGTGGAGAGTTGGTTGCTGTGAAAGGTGGAAGCTTTTCATAATTTGCGGCGATGCCTTCGAAAAAAAAAGAACCGGGAAAACTGAAATCCTTCAATCCCTTACCCTGTCTCACTCTGTCTGAAAGCCCCTGAGGCGTGCACGAGCTCTGACGTGTTCACGTTACTGTCTCCTTTGTGTGCGAGCGTGTACGTGTGCCT
>JAWQFJ010019938.1:0-10000 GCA_034096865.1 Theodoxus fluviatilis | reverse complement strand
GTCACTGAGCAGGATCTGCAGTTGCTTTCGAGTCGACCGAGAGAGAGAAGTTCCCAGGACAAACTTCGTGTGTAGGTGAAGTTCTTCATGCAACTATTTACATGTATACACTGAGAAGCATTGTTGCTAAGAACGGAAACGTCTAAAAACAACCTTTCTCTCGTCCACGTTATTTAAATTTCCACCCTGGTATTGTTGCAAACATACGATGCCTAATGAACTTGGAAAGGCTGCTGTTTGGTTACACTGGCGGCGTGATTAGCAGATTAGGCTATGAAGAAAAAAAGAGTAAACCGTACACTTGATATTGTAGGTACACGCTCATGTGGGCCCAAGCACACGCATCATGTACGAGCGCGCATGCAAGCATGTACAAACACACACACACACACACACACACACGTACACATACACACATACACGCACACAAACATCCCCCACCCCACCCCTACCACCACACAAACACACACACACACGCACACGCACACGCACACGCACAAACACACACACACACAAACACACACACACACACACACACACACACACACACTCACTCACTCACTCACTCACTCACTCACTCACTCACTCACTCACTCACTCACTCACTCACTCACTCACTCACTCACTCACTCACTCACTCACTCACTCACTCACTGACTCACTGACTCACTGACTCACTGACTCACTCACTCACTCACTCACTGACTCACTCACTCACTCACTCACTCACTCACTCACTCACTCACTCACTCACTCACTCACTCACTCACTCACTCACTCACTCACTCACTCACTCACTCACTCACTCACTCACTCACTCACTCACACTCACTCACTCACTCACTCACTCACTCACTCACTCACTCACTCACTCACTCACTCACTCACTCACTCACTCACTCACTCACTCACTCACTCACTCACTCACTCACTCACTCACTCACTCACTCACTCACTCACTCACTCACTCACTCACTCACTCACTCACTCACTCACTCACTCACTCACTCACTCACTCACTCACCAGTCACTCACTCACTCACTCACTCACTCACTCACTCACTCACTCACTCACTCACTCACTCACTCACTCACTCACTCACTCACTCACTCACTCACTCACTCACTCACTCACTCACTCACTCACTCACTCACTCACTCACTCACTCACTCACTCACTCACTCACTCACTCACTCACTCACTCACTCACTCACTCACTCACACTCACTCACTCACTCACTCACTCACTCACTCACTCACTCACTCACTCACTCACTCACTCACTCACTCACTCACTCACTCACTCACTCACTCACTCACTCACTCACTCACTCACTCACTCACTCACTCACTCACTCACTCACTCACTCACTCACTCACTCACTCACTCACTCACTCACTCACTCCACTCACTCACTCACTCACTCACTCACTCACTCACTCACTCACTCACTCACTCACTCACTCACTCACTCACTCACTCACTCACTCACTCACTCACTCACTCACTCACTCACTCACTCACTCACTCACTCACTCACTCACTCACTCACTCACTCACTCACTCACTCACTCACTCACTCACTCACTCACTCGCACGCACGCACGCACGCACACACGCACGCACTCACACGCATGCACGCACGCACGCACACACACACACACACCTCTCAAGATCTGAGGACAAAACCACAATATAGCGAGAAATAGGACTTTATTTTCTTTTGCTGATGCATGTGTCTCTCAATGGAGCATCCATCGGTTTCTGTTATTTTCACTTTGATACATTTCCAGCTTAGTCATGATCCGAGATCACAGACGCACAGCCAGCAGCAATCTACATCCTTTTAATGCTTACTTTCCTAATGTAATTCCAGCAAATATTTTAGAGTCCAAATATTCAAGATCTTTGTAGCAATCTGCTAAAAAATCACCAAAGTAATTAGCAGCCATATTTGTGATGATGTCCCCATGAGCAAAATGGCCATCTCGAAAGGCAGCAAGGTGCTTGGGTGGGATCAGGATAGTCTGAAGTCGCTTCTCCCATTGCAGGTTGCTGCATTAATGGTCCTGGGCTAACTCATGCTGGTGCTGGCCTCGTAAGAAAGGCGCTAACAGCATGTCACTAGCAGGCAAACTGAATGAAGTGGACGCTTTTGCTTGGAGCACTGTTTCTGGGCCTGGCCACAAGAGCTCATCTGCTGGAACCCCGTGAAACACGTGGCCCAGTCTTCTCCTTGAAGGTCTCCGATGCTGCTGCTGAACTCCTAAAGGGAAACTACAGCGCACTCAAAAGTGCAACCTTTTCGCTATTCCTTGCACTCAGGGAAAAGGGCGCGAGGTCCAGACAAATACACTATTTCAGATAGATAGTGTCTTTGGTCCAGACTAGAGGTCACCAGCCCGGGGTTTAATGCATCGCGCGAGACAAATATAGGCCAGCCGAAATGGCGTAGTCAAAGGCGACTTTCCCAGGACTAGGATAGGCAAGCGAAATTAGTCTAGGGCAATCCAGCTGAGGCATGTTCTCTTCAAATGATTAAAAAAAGCCGCATACCTGGTTGCATACTTTCCAGGAGGTCGAGCTGGTGGTGGAGTGAAAATAATAGGATCCGATGACGATGGCTGACGAGGGTAAAACTGTAGCGTTTGAGCTACTAAACTGCGTGGTAAGTAGCAATATGAACTCAGTCGCATTCCTAGTGCATCCCCTACAGTTATCTCAACCTCCGTTTTCAGCCACGATGGCACTTGTGGAAGCCGAGGATGCGGCGAAGCGTGGCTCTGTAGCGAGAGGACACCAGCAGATAGACGACGAAGTTGGCGTTGTTGCTGAGGCCCGCCAGCCATATACTGAGCACATTGAGCATCAGGAAGAGGAAGTGCTCTTGCTTGTTGAAGCCGTAGAGCGGATGGTGCGTCCCCGCCTCGGACTGCAGCAACAATGGCAGTGCCAGAATGGCGGACACCAAGCTGGACACCACAATGGTCACCGTCATCTGTGTGACCGAGCCTCGCTTCGTTCCTGAAGGGAAAAGTATAAGTAATTTTCTCTTGTCCGACAAATGTGTTTATACACTCACAATCCTACGACAGGTGAAAGGGCGGTTAATAGTTTTTGTGTAATCGGTCAAAATAGGTGCGAGTTATGAGTACATATATATTTATGAATCCCGAATACGAAAAAATGTAGGCTTTCATTGTTTGACAATGCAGCAATCTCAATAGACCGATGCAATTTAATCGAGTCATGGCAGCTCTTGTTCTCAAATTATAAACCAGACAGTGTTATCAAAGTGTAACAAATTGTTCTAGACCTTTGGAAAAATAGTAACGGATAAAAGAGAGATGCGTGTATTATAAAAATAAGAGAAATTGTTTTATTTATCTAAAAACCAAAATATTACTTATAAAATAAAAGGAGCACTGCAATTCCTAATCGGTGAAACAAAGACTATGCCGGATGATTAATCAAATTATCAAGATCCAATTATGCATTTTACGAACAAATTAAAAGAGAGCTTATGAATTCACTGCCTGCTGTAAACTTTCTGAAGGGACAAATGCAGTCCAAAAATTATAGTGTGCTCCAAAAATGTGGCCAATAAAGTTTTCAATGAATCGAAATTGTTGCATTTGTACATAATCTGACTTGCAATGCTCACAAAACTACAACACATTCGAGAGGATTAGCACATATATTTTCAAATTCTCATTTCAGGAACTGAGTGAATTATTAGCAAATTCCAGGAATGAAGCATAGGACCAGCTTTTGCGCACGTGAAGTAAATAATTTTACACATTTACTGCAACACATATATATTCTCTTGCGTACAATTACTGCAACTTAATTACTTTTGTGTAAATGAGGTCCACTTGACAAGTTTATAGCAGGTTCCTCAGCTGCGATGCACTGAAACAGTATACGCATTCACACCGTCTGATGGTTGCCGATGCCATGATTTTATTTAATACTTCGCATTCGCGTAGATTCCCTGAACTTTTCGCATCTTATCTCAAATACATTAGCAACACCGATTTATTAGCATGAATATACATTCTCAGAGAAATAACGAAATACACGAATGGACAAAAAAGAAGATATTAATGAAGGAATTTGAGAAGTGATAATTTTCTTTTGACCTTCTATCAGGAGTTTAAAAGTATGATAAAAATGAATAAAGTTGCATCCCTAGAACAAAAAACGACAAAGAAAAACGAGAAAATAATCACAATGCCACGTCGAAACTAAGGACTAAAGAACAAATGACGCGTACAGACACTGTACAATTTGCTGGGAAGACATTTCCTAATAGAAGGTGACAGACCGGACGAGTTGGAACAGTGGAATACGAGCCCACTGATAACATGGTTTCTATTAACTGTGAAGCAGATGTAAGCAGACTTTCATAAACGTCAATGCACCAAAAGTTTTGAAGAAGAGAAGGAAAAGGATGAAGAGAGAACGAGAAAATCGTGGCATATAACAGAGGATGGTGAGCGAAAAAGTTAGCCGGCCACCTCCTTTCATTGCGGACTCAAAATCAGACTAACAGTTTGAAGATCATTTTCTCTCAATGACGTTCCTGCACTAGCACTCATCCCCACATGGTCCACCCAAGAGTCTCCCCAGTCCTAAGTATAGAGAGGGGTTTCATGCCCTGACAGGATATCCCACACTTGCTAAACAAAAGAAGACAGAATGGCGGTCCTGAGCGCTTGGAATGCACGACCGAAGTCGTCATCTACCTACCTCTGGCTAGATGGGCAGTGGCGTTACGGTGCCTCCTGAGGGAGAAAACAGTTCCCAAGGTCAAGGCCAACGTGGCCAGCACAGGTGGGTACGCGAAGATTGCCCTGGTCAAGGTCGCTACCACACTGTAGAACACCTGGGACTTCTGGGCGAAGTCGGACAGCTTCAGCTTGTAGGAGGTGGCGTTGGTGGTTTCGTCCCTCACGATGTCATACTTGGCAGCCACGTGGAAGTGGACAGCAGCCAACACGACCAGGCTGATCAAGCAGATGGCAGCAGGGTTTCGAACCAGGCGGGTCTGCATTGCTCGAATGGGAAAGGCCACGGCTACGAACCTCTCCGCCGAAACGAAAGCCTTCAGACAGAAGATCTCCCGCTGAATGACGATGGAGAGGTAGTTGCCCGCAAAGTGGGTGTACGTAAGGTACTCGTAGGAGTAGACGACGGGAGTCCCTTGCAACAGCCCCATGTAGCCTACGGAGGACACCAGGACACCGTACAGGAGCTCCGTGGCAGACATGACCACCAGGTAGGTGCTGCTGGCGCTTCGCATGCAGGGCTGCACGTACACCAGCAGGTTGATGAGGTTGACAGGCACGCTGACAGTGGTCGCAGAGATGATGCCGATGTTGGAGATCTCAAACACGCGACTGTACATTTCTTTCGACACCAGTCCCTGGCTGCGTCCATTGGGGTCTTGGGCAACAGATTTGTTCAGAGAATTGTTGGTTCCAATCTCTTCGTTGGGCAAATCGAGTACGTCGTCGAACAGAGATGAAGCTGTAACTATCTGGGGATCCCTTGCAGTGATCGCAACCAATGTGGCAGTTGTATTATCGGCATGCGCAAGTATCTGGCCGGTGATTTCAAAGGTTGATTGTTGCCAGGACGTGGATGCATCAGCCTCTCCTGTCGTTGGCGACATTCTAGTTTCTTTCGGGCCTTCATTTTCTGTTGTTGTGTAATCCATTCCTTCACGAAATGCTGCTGTGGAGTTTTTGTTGATGACACGAACCTCACACTCGTTTGGCAGTGAACACTTTGCATCCAGAATTGAGCCATTTCCCATTGTGGCGGTCACGTTTAATTCTGTTTCTGACCCGTTTACCGATTGTTCTTGGCAGTCAGTCATGTTCGTTTGCAAGACGCATGAAGTATTTGAGGTAACTTTGTCCAGAGCTTCAACGCTGACCAAGAGCAACAGGACTGCCACGCTCAGTGCCTTTGAGGGCGGGATGAGCGGATCAGGCATTCTGAGGCCTCTGGCTTGATCAAGCTGGCCACGTTCCAAAGGCAGCTTTTCGGGTAAAGCCTCCTGAAACCTTCCACGGCATCTCATATTTAAGCATCAAGCCCATCGATTTCCGGTCCAATACCTTTTAATGGTCGAGGGGGTGGACATCCTTGTAAGTGGTTTCTATGTGTACCTTGGGCTATAGCTACGACTGAATCAAGCAGAAACCTTATGCAGCAATCAATATTCCTATGGCAACTTTATCCAGCCCTGAAGAATGTGCCAGGATGTCGAAGAGTCATCAATTTAAAGGCAGAACATTTTCTCGAGAAGACAATACCGGGCCACGATGCCGACATTTGCCGTAACAACACGGGAAAGATTCCATTCCTCTAAGTTCCCTCTTTCTAGTTAATTAGACAGGAAATTTCACATTCACCTTGTCCTGAACGCATTCAAGGACAACGGATCACACAGGAGAAACTCCATCTTCTTCAGAAAATATGCAGAAAAGCATCAGACTGCCATAATGAGGTATTTCAATTGTAAGTGGTGGAAGGAGACTGTCAGATCAGTCAGTCGTTCTGGTCCATGTTAGACCAAGGACTTCCCAAATCACTAGTTTTGCTTGGAGTGTGTGCAGGCCACGACGTGATTTCACTAGTAATGCTCAGGGAGTCGCTGCGGTCCTATTTTCAGCGTCGACCATGAGGGGCAGTTTGCCTTGCTATTCTCAAGCAATTCATTTGAGCCGAAGCCATGCCATTGTCGAGTGAATCAGTGGATGTGGAAAGTGCCACCTGGCGGCACAGATGTCGCAGAGTGACTGCTCCTGGAAATATAATGCCTCTGTCTAAAATCACGCATCTCTCATCGCAGTTATGCTCTGCGGTTTCAGAATGTCTCTTTATCGCTTTTTCTCGAATGCTGCGGTAATAAAAATAACGAAAAATAAACTGGTTTCGTTTTCTGTCAACTCTCTCTTCTAAGGAGTATGGCGTCTAGTATAGATTCATTTCCCAGCTGTACTATAACGTCACGTACAAACCGAAACGAAAAAGCAAGCATGCAAGGAAGAAAGCATGCAAGCAAAACAAGCTAGCGAGCAGATAAGGGAAACATGCAAGCGCGAGCAAGTAAACAAACAAACCTACATATCAGCAAACAAACTGACTTATGTATAGTTCTCGCGACCGTCTGTTTGCATGTTGCGTTGAAAGTCGCTTTATCCACAGTGCATGAAGTACTCGCTCACACCCCCTGGCTTCAAAGCAGTGCTGTGAAGTCGACGAGACCGGTCTTCGGGGCTTTTCGCGCGCGAACAATGCACGTTTTGATGACGTTGTATGCCACAGGCTCTGGGCTTGTTGGCTTTCCGCACCGCGAAGCCCCCAGTTAAGCACGGCCTTAACGTAGACTATCGACTAAAGGCAAGTCTTCCTAGGCTGTAGTTTCGCGCACACGCATCGCATTTAGCAAATGAATTTGTTGAAGGAAATTTGTCCTGGACATGAAAGAGATTTATATACTATTTCTAACATACAGTCGAGGCCGCCTGATACCACCTACCAACCACAACCACCACCACCACCACTAACATCACCACTACACCACCACCACCACTAACATCACCACTACACCACCATCACCACTAACATCACCACTACACCACCATCACCATCACCACCACCACCACTAACATCACCACTACACCACCACCACCACTAACATCACCACTACACCACCATCACCACCACCACCACTAACATCACCACAACCACCACCACCACTAACATCACCACTACACCACCACCACCACCAACATCACAAATACACCACCATCACCACCACCACCACTAACATCACCATCACCACCACCACCACTAACATCACCACTACACCACCATCACCACCACCACCACTAACATCACCACAACCACCACCACCACTAACATCACCACTACACCACCAGCCGCACACAGCCACACCACCACTAATATCACCACTACACCACCACCACCACCACCACCACCATAAGCCCCACACAACCACACCACCACCACCACTAACATCACCACTACACCACCACCACCACCACCAGCCCCACACAGCCATACCACCACCACCACTAACATCATCACTACAACACCATCACCACCACCACCATAAGCCCCACACAACCACACCACCGCCACCACTAACATCACCACTACAACACCATCACCACCACCATAAGCCCCACACAACCACACCACCGCCACCACTAACATCACCACTACACCACCACCACCACCACCATAAGCCCCACACAACCACACCACCACCACTAACATCACCACTACACCACCACCACCACCACCAGCCCCACACAGCCACACCACCACCACCACTAATATCACCGCTACACCACCACCACCACCACCAGCTCCACACTACCACACTACCACCACCACCACTAACATCACCATTACACCACCACCACCACCATCACCATCACCATCACCACCACCACCATAAGCCCCACACAACCACACCACCACCACTAACATCACCACTACACCACCACCACCACCACCAGCCCCACACAGCCACACCACCACCACCACTAATATCACCGCTACACCACCACCACCAGCCCCACACTACCACACCACCACCACCACTAACATCACCATTACACCACCACCACCACCACCACCATCACCATCACCATCACCACCACCACCATAAGCCCCACACTACCACACCACCACCACCACTAACATCACCACTACACCACCACCACCACCACCAGCCCCACACAGCCACACCACCACCACCACCATAAGCCCCACACTACCACACTACCACCAGCACCACTAACATCACCATTACACCACCATCACCACCATAAGCCCCACACAACCACACCACCACCACCACTAATATCACCGCTACACCACCACCACCACCACCACCATCACCATCACCATCACCACCACCAATCACCAACTACCAACCACCAACTACCCACCAGCCACCACCCACCGCCACCGCCAGCACCAGCATCACAACCACCACCACCACCACCACTACTCTCACCACCACCACCATCACCACATCACCACCACCACACCACCACCACCACCACTACCATTACCACCACATCACCACCACCACCACCACCACCACCACCCACCAGCACTCACCACCACCCACCACCACCCACCACCACCCACCACCACCACCACCACCCACCATCACCACCCACCATCACTACCCACCACCACCACCTCAACCGCCATAACCATAACCATAACCATCACCACCCACCACCCACCCACCACCACCCACCATCCACCACCACCACCATCACCACCACCACCCACCGAATCACCACACACCACCACCATCACCACCACCACCACCACCACCATCACCACCACCACCACCATCACCACCACCACCACCATCACCACCACCACCACCATCACCATCACCACCACCACCACCACCACCATCACCACCACCACATCCACCACCACCTCCAGCACCACCATGACAGAGCAGCAAAAAGAAGACTGAGAGAGACTGCCATTACCGTTTGCACGAGGTGTTCCAAATCACTGGGCAGCAGACACTCCCAGACGAGGTGTAAGGTCTTGCCTAAGGCTCCTCTGGCGGCCTCTCGACGCTGGTTGCTGTCCTCTCGCGAGAGGATGGTCGAGTGGGCGATGGCAGTGACCGTCCACCCGTCCCTGTCGTCTCTCGCCACAGGGATGGAGCTCCTCTCCACCTCTCCGTCGGGGTAGGTCTCAGTGAAGGCCTGGGACAGGGCGTGAAGCGCTTCCTGCAGGAAGGCCTTGATAGGCGCCGACAGCTGCCCCGACGCCTGGTCCGGGTTCCTCTGTGTCACAGCTTTTGAACGCTGGAGAAAATCGGTGTCACCAATATTTTAGAGACTGGTCTTTGGGGTCACCAGATGTCACAACCGTCTTGGGGTTGCTTGATGTACAACGTTAATTCTTTGTCG
>JAWQFJ010019936.1:37500-43588 GCA_034096865.1 Theodoxus fluviatilis | reverse complement strand
TAGTATTTCGTATTCAAACAGTGCTCACAATCACCAGACCTTGTCTTGCTCGGCGTCCTGACTAGTATTTCGTATTCAACAGTGGTCACACTCACCAGACCTTGTCTTGCTCGCGTCCCGAGTTATCACTATATTTCGTATTCAACAGTGGTTCACACTCACCAGACCTTGTGTTGCTCGGCGTCCTGAGTTATCACTAGTATTTCGTATTCAACAGTGACTCACACTCACCAGACCTTGTGTTGCTCGGCGTCCTGACTCGTGTGCATGAACCGAGAACATTTGCACTGAGCTGTATTGGTCGGAGTCGGTCGTGCCCCACAATTTCTGCATGTTTCGTTCCACATCTTCAGGTACTGCCTGCATTCTACTTCAAGTTTTGTTGAGTCACTGTGTTCATTACAGCAATCATCCATATAATTATTGTCGCCCTGTATTTTTTTATTCTGATCGTGATAATTCTTCCGATGCCGGTCTATAATCATATCAGTCCTCTCTCTCTCTCTCATCTCTCTCTCTTCTCTCTCTCTCTCTCTCTCTCTCTCTATCTCTCTCTCCTCTCCCTCTCCACACCCTCTCTCTCTCTCTCTCTCTCTCTCTCTCTCTCTCTCTCTCTCTCTCTCATCTCTCTCTCCATGTCATTCTATTGCGATGAGAGTCACTGATTATTCATGCCCCTCTCTTCTCTGGTGATTTCCCTGTATCCACATCGCCGGCCTCGTTGTTTTCCTCCCCTCTCTGGCGCCCAGGAGACAGCTCGGACAAAGCGCTCGATGCCGCTCTGGCACACGCCGACACCGCAAAGCGCGCGCCCACCAGCCCGAGACGTCGGTCTGCGAGAAGAGGATGGGCAGTGACAGGGCGAGAAATCTGCCAGTTCCACGCCTGACCGACTTACACAGCCCGCCACTGTGGCGATGAGGGCGTCGTCCACGAAGCAAGTTACCGAATCGATTCACCGTTTGCCACTTTGGCGTTTCGAGTCCGCTTCGCCATTTGGCTGCTGTAAAAAATGCCTGCCTTTGTCATGATTGACGTGTTTGTCCATTCGGTGTCTCATGCGTTTTTACCTCATCACCATGGAGACACCGTTCCGTCATGTACATGTAGGCTGCAATAGAAACAAAGGTCTGCTTTGGTCAGTTTGGCATATGCCTCGTAGCAGTTTGCTATGCTGTGTTGCACGTACTGTTACCTCATGGTCGTAAGGAAGCAATCCGCCATACTTGTCGTAATTTTGAAAAAGCTCAAAAATGGGATACCGAAATAGCGGAGATGGTGAAATTGCAAACGGAAAATAGGAAACGGAGAACCAGTAAAAAGTTAAATAGGAAACGAAGAAACGGTAGACGATAGAATGAGAAACAATGAAAATAAAACGGAGAAATGAGAAAATGTGAAATAAAAACAAAGAAAGGAAACGGATAAATGGGGAACGATCGAACATGATACGTCGCAACAGGAAACAGCGAAAGCGGAGACTGCGTCGCAGGAAACGGCGTCTTGTAAAATGGGGACACGGCCACATATCGTCCAGAGGGCGCTACTGAGGCTACGTCACTTAGAATCTGGCCACAGCCTTTCACCTTTCAGTGCAGCGTCAGACCTAGGGTCACGTGGCTTGCTACGCTGCCGACAACGCGACGTCTGATGGATTGGAGTGGCCCCATTGGTCACGGGTTCAAGTGGTGATGAATGGAAAGAAATGTGCATCGTTAACCTCTCTAGTCCACGCAGGGGGAAAAAACCTATTCTGCAAGCAATTTTACTCGAGGGTGCAGTGCATGACCCCAAGGCGGTTTGAGATCCTTTTCCTAAGATCCGTCGTTAGTACTTGGAGGTTTTGATGTATTGATCAGATGACCCTTGGAGTGGGATAATTAGCCCTGTCTCGAAGCGGTTTTGATGCCATCAGGTTCGTCATTTGCACATGAATGAATGAATGAATGAATGAATGAATGAATGAATGAATGAATGAATGAATTTTTACGGCCTATCAGCTTTTGTAGACTATGTAAGGTCATTGATCACGAACATCTCTAGATGGGGTTAAAGTAAGAGCCAGTGAAATCTCCATTTCCCCAGTACTCGCCTTTTCCGATCGCTGAGAGAGACGCGGTGTTATTTCCTCCTACTCAAAGGGGCTTCATGCACACAAGGAAAAAAGAAGGTTGATGCCCAGAGCCGCATGCCTATGGAGGAGGGAGTTTAGGACAGCGGTCGAAACTAAAACTTTGACCTCCAGATTAACGTCCGAGTGCTCTGGACACTGAGCAACTGAGATCCAAAACGAATTCTCGCTACATTCTCACTTTATGGACGTCCATACTTTGGACCGTGACTACATCCCGTGCGAAGCCTGGCGCCGATTGGTTGTCTAAAATAGCTGCGCGCACACAGCTATGCTGTACAACACCGAAGACGTATTTGATGGTACAAAGACAATATATATATATATATATATATATATATATATATATATATATATATATATATATATATATACATATATATATAAATATAAACAAAGTGTCTTTGGATAGTACTATCATATCGCTCAGCTGTGCGCACCGCATCTTATCACGCGTTGTTTTTGCTTACTGGCTGTTGGGAAATTCGGCGCCGCGGAAATTTTGGACGCAACAGTCCTTAACGCTAACAGTGTGCAGCCAGAGAATACATTCTTCTGAATAATGTGTCTCAGTATGGAAATAAGACAGTATCTAAAAGCGACGCGCAAGGAAACAGCAGGTCCTAGTTATAGGTGGCCATGCAATCATCAGAATACTGCGCGAAATGACAAAGTGTATCGGCTTCGCACAGGATTTAGACGCGCTGCTATGCCATATAATTATCGGTATATGCAAGGATAATCCAGATATCAGATCACATCAGCACACCATGGCGGAATTGTGTGCTTCATCTGAGCTGTGTGCTTCATCTGAGTTGTGTGCTTCATCTGAGTTGTTTGCTTCATCTGAGTTGTGTGCTTCATCTGAGTTGTGTGCTTCATCCGAGTTGTGTGCTTCATCTGAGTTGTCTGAGTTGTGTGCTTCATCTGAGTTGTGTGCTTCATCTGAGTTGTGTGCTTCATCTGAGTTGTGTGCTTCATCTGAGTTGTGTGCTTCATCTGAGTTGTGTGCTTCATCTGAGTTGTGTGCTTCATCTGAGTTGTGTGCTTCATCTGAGTTGTGTGCTTCATCTGAGTTGTGTGCTTCATCTGAGTTGTGTGCTTCATCTGAGTTGTGTGCTTCATCTGAGTTGTGTGCTTTATCCGAGTTGTGTGCTTCATCTGAGTTGTGTGCTTCATCTGAGTTGTGTGCTTCATCTGAGTTGTGTGCTTCATCTGAGTTGTGTGCTTCATCTGAGTTGTGTGCTTCATCGGACTTGTTTGCATTATCTGAGTTGCTGGGATGAGTGTTGTGATGCTAACGGACATAAAACAGTTGTCACTGTGCTACTGCACGGTATGTAGTCAACTGTTAGTAGACAAGATGTTGATAGAGAAAATATTTCGTTAGCTGTCATTGCACATCCACACGGCGAAATACGTGTTTCGAGATTCTCCACGCCTCTGCATTGTCTATTGCTACGGAGATGAAGCTTAAAGATGATGACACCTGGTATAACATTTCGACATTTCATTCATTTTGCGTGTTCAAAGCATATAATTATTTTCACTTTGAATCCTCCGGTCACACTGTTTGTCACACCAACACTATCTCCTTCCTTGGGAAGCAAGCAAACAGGCTGCGGATGTACTCGGGCAGGTAAATCAATTGTCACCATTTGTTGACCCCTCTCCTCAAAGAAACCGAGGGTTACTTTAGATAGGAGAGAATCCACAGTCACGAGTTGAGCAACTCACTTGGCTATGAAACCTCAGAATGTGTGCAACTTCACACGTTGTACCTGCAGGCATCAATCTACACCCACGCAATAAGGAACACCCCCACCCCCCCACCCCCATACCCCCCCCCCCCCAACCCCGAGACAGGAGACAGATAAACGGTTGACGTATCATACAGTGGCCGTCCCTGTCTGAGTGGAATCAGGGTGGGTCCTTGCCGGTCATGTCTGCAGAGTGCTGCCCCAGGAGCCTGACCAGTTCGGCACGAACTCAAAGGTCAGGAAACTGTCCAGACTGCGAACCCCTCTCTCATTGTTCTACCATCACTCCCCCCTCTCTCCCTCCCCTCCAGCCCCTACCCCTCCTCCTTCCTACCCTTTGTGTAATCTTCCCTTCTTCTAAAACAACTCCAAGCTTTCTTCATTATCCTCCACCTCTCTCTCTATTTCTTTCAATGAGTCTTATTCTCTCCTTCCCTTTCTCTTCCTAAATATGTTCTCCTCCGCCTACCCCAAACACACTCTCCTCCTCCCCTCACCTTCTCTCATCCCACCGTCTTTCCCCCCACCTTCTCCTCCTGCAACCCATTCCGTATCCGATCTTTTCAATTTCCTCTCATTACCCAAATCCCTCCCACCCCTTTTCTTCCCTTCCAGACCACTTCTCTCCTTCTGCTCCCCCCCCCCTTTTCCTCTCACCTACTCGCCCCTCCCCCTCCTCCTCTCACCGTCTCCAACTGTGGCCCTAACTTCCAACCCCTCTTCTCATGTCACAAGTCCTCGCCCGTCTCTTCAGGCCTACCCATTCAGCCATTGCTCCTCCCTCTTCTGACACCTCTCTACTCTCCTCACTAAGCTTTCTTTCATCCCAACTCGACACCCCCCACTCCCGCAACCCACCCTTCTTCTTACACCCATTCCATTCCAGACTGATGGAAATGCCATCCTGGACAATGGTCAATCTGGGCTAGCAGAGTGACAGGCAAGTGCAAGATGGTCAGTGGTCAGTTTCATAGTCATGTATTCAATCATAGTGTAAAGTAGTAAAAGCATCCTGGACAGAGACTCAAATGAAAATGCGACATCCTATCGCCTTGCCTGATTGCTACTGGTGCGGGCGTAACGCTCAATCTATACTTCAAATACGCAAATAATGAATGAATGAATGAATGAATGAATGAATGAATGAATGAATGAATTCATGAAATTCGTTCACCTCATTATACTCCCTCCCCTTACACCTCACAACTTCATTTCCTCCCGCCCACACCTGTCACTAAGTTAAGTGTTGTTTGTGTTGTTGTCTTGACAAAGAGTGTATACCCGAAACGTCGACCTTACTGTTTTGTATATTGTCATTGAAGCCTGGAACAGTAATATTGGTTATTGTTTAAAATGAAAAATTGAATTATGTTTTGCGACCAATCGGCCTTTTAGGTCCACAGATCACTAAAATCAGAGCTCTTAGAATATGAGCAAGCAATATCAAATTCCCCAGTGGGTGAATTCTTACCCCAACCCACAGAGGGTATCAAACATATATATTGATATGAGAAATTGCCGCAAATTCAACCTAAGCAGGGATTGAACCACGGCACTCAGCCTCCTTCCATGATGGCTGCCGAGCTCCTACGCCGAATCCTGTCTTCAATCAAATGTACGTTGAAATGAAAGTTGGCTGTGAAGTCATCTTGAGCAAAGGACTCAACCACGATACCCAATCGCTTCGTATAATTGCCTAAAGGCGAGCCACTATGCCACATTCTTATTTTTAAACAGGATATGCTCTTGGGTAAGCTGGCTGTTCGACTGCATTCACAGTGCTCTTGCGGAAAAGACTATCCGTTAGATATTCTGCAGGATCATGAGGTGATGAAATGATACGTTGATTTGCAATGTTGCTTATTTGTTTTGCAGTCAATGTCGTGCAGACGGCATTGCATGAGGGCATTGACTGACGTATTCAAAACGCATTCGGTGCATCATTCTTTGACATGTTGCTGTCGATGAAAATATGCATCGACACTTCATCTTCAGATTGTGCATGACATTTCTGAGACAGAGGACAGAGTATGGTATGTCTCAGGTAACTTTCCAGAATTCATTATAGGCCTCGTCATTTGGGCTTATTCGAGACAATAATTTCAGCGAGATGGTCGATAAGCAAACATCTATTACTCATTTTACATACAACGAGAAATGACCAACTTCCAGATGACGTCTCTAAATGGTCAGATAG
>JAWQFJ010019936.1:15000-32500 GCA_034096865.1 Theodoxus fluviatilis | reverse complement strand
TCTCCAGCTCCTCGTTTTCCACTGACTAGGTCAGTCTCGGTTAGCGTTATTGTATCGGGAAACAAATGTGAGATATCAGGTTATCCAATAGACTAACAGTTGTCAAGTCTAGACTGTGCTGAGTGCAACAAATGGTCAGAGGTCCTCGTCAGTTGGACTTCCTGGCTGCCAAACGTTTGGTGCCCAGTAGCTCTGGCAGGGACTGATCACAGCAGGCAAAGAGACTACTGGAGGTAGAGAGACTTACCAGGACGTACAAACCATGCTTCCATGCATCACATTCACTCACTCAACTCCTGGTCGGAACGACTGTTGGGGTGCTTGACTGGAATCTGTTCTGTGGATGGTCTGCCATTTTTTCGGTCTTGGGTTGCATGGAGAAGGGTGGGGACATCCATGTCGGTCCATTGTTTTACGTTGTGTCCATCCAGGATTTCCTTTCCCATCCGCGCTTCCTACCTCCCTCAGCGGTGCCCTGGAGCATGGTTTTTGCAAGGCTATGAAGCCATGTGGTGTAGTTATACCATATCAGTTTCCTCCGCCTTACAGTTGTTAGCGAGGGTTCCCTCTTGCCAGCAACTGATGTTATCTGCTGCCAGACAAAATTGTTTTACGGCCTCTGTAGATGCTCAAGATCCTCCGGAGGCGCTTCATATCAAAAGCCTGAATGTGTCCCTTTTTCTCTGCTGTGAGGGTCCTCGCCTCTTTTTCCGTGCATATGACTCAGTAAAGCAGACACTATGAAATGCGGCAGCTCGCCTCTGTTCTAGACTCCCCAAGACGGCCAAGAGCTCAACCCATTCGGTTTCTCTGCGAGGATCCACCTCGCTTTCAACATCCTAGGAAGAACACAACAGATTTCCGTGCATGCAAGGCGATGTGTGTCTCAGACTTTGACGCATGAATAGCCTGTGGGTTGGGAGTAAGAATAGATTCGCTGCGTATCCCCACACAATTCAGCCTGCATGGATATGTGCGCCATATAAGTGGACATCATCATCATCATCATCAGATAACTAGTGAAATCGTAACTCAACTTGTTCGTATTTTAACCAATGTGATTGATGGCTTTATATAGGTTTCAAAGGCAGATAGGCCGTAAAACTATTTTCATTCATTCATTCATTGACGTCAAATGACAATCCATGCTGCTTTGGTAAATTGTAGAGTCAACATTGGTTTTACAGCATCTATCTAAATAGCCACGAAAGAATCCTATTTAAAGCAGAGGTATTGTTCTGGACCCAGTATTCGAGAGCAACACTATTTGCATGCAAGCTCATTTGAATTAGCACAAGCAAAGTGGGTTAGGCACAGCATTTACTTGTACTGCATCTACAGTTGATACGACGCTCACTCTTGTTCATCGTATGGAAAGTATACCATATGTGGTCCATAGTGATGATAGCTGTGGCCTGAAACAATAGTGATGTCCGGCTCAAGCCAGGCGTGGTCCGTGACGTCAGGTGAAAACCTATAGAGGCAGCCTGTAAACCAGTTAACTGCTGTCATTCCTTCCCTAGCATAAAACATTAATGTTTCCGGTTCTGACAGCCTGTGCTTGATTCAGCACGACTGAGACTACAAGTAATATTATGTCTGTGTTCAGAATGCATGTGTTCCTGCCTGCATTATTGCGTGGACAAGACCGAGAACCATAGCTCTGTTCCATCGCCATGTTGGACAGCAGGTTGTTGCCATTACCCTGGTAAACTCAACCTGCAGATCACGGTGTCAAGTTTTTATGCGTTGTGGTAGATAGAAAAATCTATTTGTTTACAGATCTTTGCAGGTCGCAGTGCCCAGTTGTGTATTTGTCTTGAAAGATTACAAAGTCCACTAGTTTACACATAATTAGTTGTAGATGGCACCCATTTATCGAGCTAGAAGAATTGATGGTTCAACCAGAAAAAAATAATGGTTTTATCAGAAAAACAAATATTTGTAACAGAAAATAATTTAATCACCAGAAAATAAATTGATCACCAGAAAAACAACTGATTTACCAGAAAAACAACTGATTTACCAGAATAAAAATTAAACTTGCAGAAGAAAAAATACTCAGCAGAAAAATAGATGCTTTTTGCAGAACATTAGATGCTTTTTGCAGAACATTAGATACATTTTACTAGAAAAATAAATTATTGTTACCTGTGTTCAGTTTTACACACCTCTGTATGTCTGGACCACACATTCATCACAACTCAAGCATATACTCACTCACTGTTCACATCAAATTGAATGGAGTCTTACTCAGTCCCTGTTCACATCAATTTGAATGGAGTCTTACTCAGTCAGTTTTCCGCCATTGCCCATGGTGTGAGCCTTGTCACATCAGACAAAGTCACATTTGCCCCGACTCACCTCATCTCTGATGCTGCTCCTGCAATCAAGAATGGGTTTGCCTTGGCCTTCGGCACTGCACCAGAAAAGACCATAATGTGCTGGGCACATGTTGTGATGAACATGGATAAGAAGCTACACTTGATCAAGGACAAGAAAGTACGCGCAGAAGTTCGAAATGACATCATTCAGCTCCAGCTATATCCCAATGAAGACGCCTTCTTGCATGCTTCGAGTTTGTGTCTGCAAAAATGTCAATTGCCTGACCATGATACGCAATCTTTCTTGGACTACTTCCGGGGCTCCTGGATTGACGATAACAACACATGGTATGAGGGATACGCTCCTGGGCATCCTTCCACCAACAATGGATTGGAGGCCATCAATCAGACCATCAAACGGCAAAACACATTCCGTGAACGCCTACAACTGTCCCGTTTTTTGGCTGTGGTGGAAGACGACATGCTACTGAACTGGTCACGGGAGCGGGACCACACTCAGCAAGCCCACAAGTCTGTTTCCAAGAAACCAGAGAGATCACTGGAGGTGTGGACGGCTGCCTTCCAATGGGCATCCTCCTCAGCTAAATCACTGAAAGCTGGGAGTCATGTCTTTGTTGAGTCTGATGAAGGGCAGCCCGACCTCAAAGAAGCAGTCAAAGAACATCCGGAACAGTTCGAAACAGCTTCATGGGCCACATTCGAAGCCTACAAGCGAAGTCGCAATTCGGTGTGGAAACTGCAGATTTGTGAGGCTGACGGAGTCTGTAGAAATTGGATTGTAACTGCCCACGGCACATGAAGTCCAACAGCTGCAAGCATTCCCTTGGAATGGAGATCCGGATGAGGATCTCAGAAGCTCCAGAAGAGGCCAAATCAATTCCTTTGGGGCAAAAAAGGAAATGGAGACGCCCAAAACAAGCGAAACCAGTCCTGTTGTGCCAGTAGAAAGCATGTCTTAAAAAAGCAACAACAACAAACACACAAACAAACAAAACACAAAAGGCTGAAGTGTTCAACTGTCCATTAAAATGCATTTTTATGTTCTTATTTTCATCTCATTTGTGGTAAAAATGTTAATAAAAAAGGCTAAATGTCAAGCAAATGCATTTCGATTTTCTGATTTTAATCTATTTTTGTGGTAATCCATTTTTTTCTGATGAACAATTTTGTGGTAAAACCATTTTAATTTCTGGGAAAACCATTTATTCTTCTGGCAAATGCATTTATTCTTCTGGTAAATCTATTTCTTTTTCTGCTAACGAGACTTCTGCCCAACTAGAGACTTCGCCTGCCGACTCACTACTGACTCGGGTTCACAGAATGGTTAAACATGTCTTCCTTGGCCGATGTAGCAACGGTACTGATTTATCAAAGGTCTTTGTAGAATACACCAATGAGTCATTCTAATCGCTACATTGTTATGTAAATCGAAATGTCGGTCAGAGTAGGGGTCGAAGTTCGGACCACTCAGAAACATGATGCTACATGGCATATCATGTAGCTGAGTGGTTCGGACAATCCACTTTAGCTTGGTTTGAGGAATGATGAATGAACAGACGTGAGCACATAGCTGCGGTCTCTCCTGCAGTCATTCGTACACACACATCGCTTGTGTGCGCCTCATTTTCTCCTCTACTGCGAGATGATCTCAGTGGCAGCAAGAGCAGTCATGCGGTCGCTGACTGACGCCATTTTTGTGCAGAAGACATTTCCAACAATGTTGCGAGGAACCCCCCAAAATTATATGGAAGGGTGAGAGACCACTAGATAGTTCCGCTGACATATTGAAACTTGGGCATGCGCAATACGTATTGATTCGCACCGCGTGTAAACAAAGGATCTCTGTGCGTGAACAAATATATATATATATATATATATAGACACAGAGAGAGAGACAGACAGACAGACAGACAGACAGACAGACAGACAGACAGACAGACAGAGAGAGAGAGAGAGAGAGAGAGAGAGAGAGAGAGAGAGAGAGAGAGAGAGAGAAATCGAAGAAAGCATCAAATATATGTAGCTATAGATGCACTCTGCAGGATTTCGGAAAAATCTTCTCTGCAATGTTATTTTTATCCTCCAAATCCACTCCCGCTCCTCCAACCCTGTTCCTTCTCCAACATCAGCATCACCCCCACCCAATCTCATGCCCATCCCCCAACCCCAGTTTCAGCAGCTTGCCCTGAAGACCAGGTCTAAGCAGCTGTTTCATTGCACCTGAGTGAGCATGAGGGGCTTCGCGCAGAAGGACTGCAATAATGAGTGCCTACCAGGAGAGAACGCTGGCCCCTGGCAACGCGAAGTGTGCAATGTGCGAGGAAGTTTCCAGCTCTCGGTCCACTTTGTTGCTGTCTCTGCTGGACCTCACTGGATTGGGTGGCCACGGATTGGAGTCGCTGACGCGGAGCTTCCTGAGGCCGACGGAGCTGCCAATTAGAGACTCTCAGACAGACACACACACACACACACACACACACACACACACACACACACACACACACACACACATAGACAGGCACATAGACAGACACATAGATAGACAGACACACAGACACATAGATAGACAGATAGACAGACAGACAGACAGACAGACAGACAGACAGACAGACAGACAGACAGACAGACAGACAGACAGACACACAGACAGACTCACAGACAGACATACAGATATACACACAGACACACACACAGACAGACACACAGACAGACAGACGGACGGACGGACGGGCGGAATGAGAGACAGATACAGAGGAGGGCATGCAGACAGAGAAGCCAGACGCAGGCAGAAAGACGGACACATCCAGACAGATAGACCGATACACACAAACACAGAGAGACACGTAAGCACACACGTACGCACGCACGAACGCACGCGGACGCACACACTCACACACACACACACGCACGCACGAATGCGCGCACGCACGCACGCACGCATCCACGCACACACACACATACACACACACACACACACACACGCTTGCTTGCTTAGTCATGATCTTGCAGTCGATATTATTGTATCTGCTTCTTCAATGTCTGAATTCCTCCAGAAGTTGTCACCACTTGTCCATAACTGTTGCCATTTAAAAATTCTTTTTCGCTCATGAGAGTTTATCAGACTTACGCATCTGCAACCTTTTGCTGCAGTTTCCTCATTGATCATGCCGATCTTGCTACTGAAGATTTTTGTTCACCGCAGTTGTCCTGTTTCGTCTTCAATACGGTTGTCGTTATCTTGCCGCCCACCAGTCGTACTGCTTGATACGCACAACTCCCGACTGCCAATGCTGCTCTCGCGTTTTCCTGCTTTCGCATTTCTCGTTTAGTTGAATATCGTAGGTTACTGCATTTTATAGCTATGTCATTTGACCCCGCAATAGATCCATGTTTAGACGACTTTGAAGCACTAATAGATACTTGTGTGAGTGGATTGACAGCAACCATTCAGCATCAAACCTCGTTGAAATCAAAGATCTTCGTAAGTTTCTGACTCAGCATGAAAACTGCTTACGAAAGGAGAACATGTCGTGCTGAGGTTTACAGAAGGCTTCATATCTGCACGCCCCAAAGAATGACAACCCCAGCATATTCTTTTTTGTAGCAAAAATGTTCAATTCTACCCACGAGTTGCCCTTTTCTGTTATCACCTGCAAACGTAATACAATCTGAGCAGCATCTGTAGCCTCTGAATGAAATATCACTTACGAACGAAAAACTTGAGAAGAATATCCTATTTCAGGCCCGGGCTCATAGACAGGGATCATAGTTCCAATCGTGAGCGTCAGATAACCTGAATGTAGGGCTAATTAGTTATGTCGTGGTGAATTAGTTATGTCGTGGCTAATTAGTTATGTCGTGGCTAATTAGTTATGTCGTGGCTAATTAGTTATGTCGTGGCTAATTAGTTATGTCGTGGCTAATTAGTTATGTCGTGGCTAATTAGTTATGTCGTGGCTAATTAGTTATGTCGTGGCTAATTAGTTATGTCGTGGCTAATTAGTTATGTCGTGGCTAATTAGTTATGTCGTGGCTAATTAGTTATGTCGTGGCTAATTAGTTATGTCGTGGCTAATTAGTTATGTCGTGGCTAATTAGTTATGTCGTGGCTAATTAGTTATGTCGTGGCTAATTAGTTATGTCGTGGCTAATTAGTTATGTCGTGGCTAATTAGTTATGTCGTGGCTAATTAGTTATGTCGTGGCTAATTAGTTATGTCGTGGCTAATTAGTTATGTCGTGGCTAATTAGTTATGTCGTGGCTAATTAGTTATGTCGTGGCTAATTAGTTATGTCGTGGCTAATTAGTTATGTCGTGGCTAATTAGTTATGTCGTGGCTAATTAGTTATGTCGTGGCTAATTAGTTATGTCGTGGCTAATTAGTTATGTCGTGGCTAATTAGTTATGTCGTGGCTAATTAGTTATGTCGTGGCTAATTAGTTATGTCGTGGCTAATTAGTTATGTCGTGGCTAATTAGTTATGTCGTGGCTAATTAGTTATGTCGTGGCTAATTAGTTATGTCGTGGCTAATTAGTTATGTCGTGGTAAATCTACATCTGAAAGCATATTTTCCGTGACAGCGACATGCAAGTGTTAATCTCTGCCTTGGCACCTAATCAGCACGATTCACGATTCGCAGTCCTTTATTGCCTAAAACTGTAGTCAATTTTTTAATGGAATGCAGCTCAATCATACAAACACTTGAAACAAAAGTTACACGATAGTGTTTGTAGGAAGAAATAGGGAAGACGTAAATTCACATGAGAGAGAATGATAAGTACAGTAAATATAATACAGAAAAGGAGCAAAACCCTGCCTCAACGGTGAAATAATCCTGCCCTTCCCTTTTCCCTCCCGCCTCACCGCCCATTTCCATATCACGACATGACTAGTCTCTATTTGCCTCCATCTTGCCCTCTCACGCAGGGATTCAGACTGCAGTATTTACGGAGTACGGCACAATTAACAAGTAAAATCGATCCGTTCTCCTGCATTTGATGCAGACAAAGCAACGGCCCGAGTGCGCGACTTGGAAAAATACCCATAATAGATGTGATGGGTCTGCGAAAGCATCCAAGCTCTTTCGACCCATTGTTTGCCTTGCTAAGTCATCTATGAATGGAGGTGGTAATCGCCTTTGCAGCATAAACACTCATCCCCCACCCCGATCTGTCGAGGTTTGTCTTGCTATTCATTGTCAGGCATGTCCCTCTGGGTCCGTATTCACAACGGCGATTTATCTTTTTAACACTCGATTTATCCCCTAGCCCCGCGTTATCTTGATCGGTTAGATAAGGTACGCTCGTCAGAGGATCCTTGGTTGCGCTTTGCTCTATATACTGGTTTCCAGCCAAGGGAGAGCGGAACAGGCAGTTGGAATCGTCTGAGTTTAGAGATAAATCGGAGTTAAAATAAATCGCCGATAAATAGCCGTTGTGAATACGGGCCCAGGTCACTATGTAGTATGTCAGGAGTGACAACACAGGTAATGCGTATAACAGGAACACAATCTTGTTATCTACCTGGAAGGTATGTGACTTTTGTTGAAAGAAAAAAGAGCCTCTGGCTGTCTTTCTTCTGCAGTTGTTTCGTTTGCTCTTTTTAGGTCAGTCTCTTGTCAATTATTTCCCCCAAGATATCTTTAGGTTCTGACACTATCGATGGGTTCTCCCATGATCACAAATGGGGGCGGGGTATTCCTCGATTTTCTAAAGTCAAAGATAATTTTACAAGTCTTTTTAGGGTTCAGTTCTAAAAAGTTTTGATTGCACCAAGATGCGAGATTTTGCACATTCTGCAGGTATGTTGCATAGTCAGCTTTCCTTTCCAGTCTGACAAGGGCCGTATCATCTTCATATTTAAAAAGCCCGTCTTTGTTATTGCTGTTTGTGGGTCTGCAGTCGAAAGTACGCAGGACAAGCCAGTGCTGGAGAGAGTACATGTTGATGCTGACCACTGATGACATGCCTCTGCTGACACGGACACACTGCGACAAGTTAGTGAAGAAGTTGCCCATCCATCTCATAGTGCGGGGTTTGATTGTCTGTGCTTGCGCAGCAGTGCGAGGGGCTGAATCGTACTGAATGCGCTTGAAAAGTCTACGGAAAGTATATGCGCTGAAGACCCGGAAGCGTCGAGATGCTGCAGTAAGCGATGCACAGAGGTGAATACCGCGTCCTCGGTGCCTCGTTCTTGCTGGGTAGCAAACTGAACAGGGTCGAGAAGGTCGGAGGTCTCAAGCTTGAGATGGGGCAGGTTGATCTTCTCAGATGACTTCATTACCAGTGACATGAGCGCCATGGGTCGGTAGTCATTGGTGCATGAAGGCTTTGGCGTCTTCGGTGCTGGACAAGTGACAAACTTAGAATCTGATTTGCTCGAATTTTTGTCGTATTGAGTCTAGCATGAGGGAGAGAGCCCCTTTCACCGGAAGAGTTTATCGAGCATCTCCAGGACCCATAGCTTTGTTGCAACATTAAGGTCAGAAGATGAGAGTCGGACTGTAAGTGCCTTCAGAGGTACACATAACTCAACATGCAGGGATTTATTTTTCCAAATACTCGGCACGACATAACAGTATACAGTAGAATGAAACTAAATAAAAGGCAAAAGGCTGCTTTCCTTTTATACACAAATTCAAAAAAGGAAAAGAAAAAGAACTTCCTCAACATCTCCCCCACCCCATTCCATCCCCACCCTCACCCCCAAAGCAGCACCATGGCTGAAACATCGCCACAATGTATCATTCTCTGAATGTTCTACACGAATAGGTGAAACACAGTTTACTGTGATTGATGATTCATTGGTAACTTTTAAAGAATATATCTGTTCTTAATCATATTTAAGTGGCTAGTGAATTTTCGCTATGTGCCAGTCGATTTAGGAAGCAGTGATGGGACGAAAAGATAAAAAAATGGCATCATTGCAAAGCAATTATAAAAAACAACCAAAAACCAACATGCGTCTAAATACAGTGCGCAGCCGCCTGTCGATTAATCGCGAGGCATGACTCGTTTCGCGCGGTTTTCTGTCGATTGGTCACCTTTTAGTAGGATCCAGTTTATCTTGCGCGTTGTCGTCTATTACTGACCTGTTTACATGTCGGCATTTTCATAACATAAGTGTTTCAATCTTTTTGAAATATTAATGTAAAGATAAGCAAAAGTAAGGATAGCGAATGCTAACAGTGAACTCACCTCTTGTCTAAGAGATGTTGTTGAGAAGAACCGATTTTCTCGCAAATGGCGCGCATGAAAAACCACATTGTCGAAAATTTCAACAACCAGTTGGCAAAAACAACACGGGAAAAAGGAAAAGAAGACACTTATTTTTAGACTACCAATTAGCGGCTGGCTTAGCACGGTAAGTTAACAGAAGGGAGAAAAACATCACCAGTCAAAAAGAAAGGTAAGGGAAATCCCACAATGTGTATCGTCTGCTACTTCGTTACATGCATTGGGTATAAATGCCCACGTTTACTACATGTATCAAACCATGACATACAACCCACTTTGCCATGGTGATGAGAGCACTAAAACATTAATGTCTTCGAAATTTGAAAGCAATCGGCATGTCTGCCAATTCCATGGCTTTAAACTCCATGGCTCGAAGCATGTTTACCGTGCAAGTCCGTAGAGTGACTTCCATTTAATTCGATGTTTAGTATGAGCCAATCAAATGCGGCTACGGGCGCTGTAGGATCATTGTTGCTAGGCACAAGCAAGTGGTGCACTCAAATGTGAAGCAGTTAGAGTTCCTTCTGAGATGCTCCAGCTGCTGCGCGACCTTGGCAGGAAGTTGACCTATGCCACTGAGTAAAACGTCTCCAAATATCGTGTATCAATGATAATCGATCCTAATGCTTTTATTAAATCATTTCTTCAATTAAGAGGGATACAACTGAATGTGAAATCATTTTGGGGATTCATGTAACCGAAGAGGTCCTTCAAAACCCTCTACTTTTATTGATGATGTGCTTTTTAAATAATGAAAAACAAGTAATTAAAACTCCGAAGCTTGCTGCATCGTAGCAAAGATGAAGCCGAGTGCAAACGGAACGCAGGGATAGTCACGGTCCCAAAATCACTCGGATACCGTTTGGTTCAGTCCAATTTCTAACCACGTGCAGGACAACGACTGCGTATCCCAATAAATGAGGACACGTCCGACTCCTGGCAAGGTGATGAGTCCTCAGGCATGAAACACAGAGGCGGTATCCCAGCAGTGACAATGAAAGTCATGTGCTCGTTCCTCTATGACTCGTTGCCTGGTTGGGCGACGAAGACGATTTCAGTGTCCTGGAAGCCAGTCTGTCCCCAGACCGTGATCAATAATGAAAGACACTTTTTATCACTTATACGTTTCAAGAAAATGTGTGAGAATATGAGAGCAAGAAATGTAAGGGGAAAAGCAGAAAATGTCTGCTCTCAAGCTTTAGTTACATTCATCTTCAAGCCCACCACATGGTCCATTCCTTAACGTGGTGTGGTGGTTTGTGTGTCTCTATGACCCTAAGAACTATGCCATCGGGAGTGTAAACTCCTGGCAGGGCTACCCAAGCTTGACAGGTCGAATGGTAGAGGCCAGACCAAAGACCCTATACAATAAGATGGTTCATCCGGTCACTTCCTGCGAAATGAGGGTCACGCGCGCCACCAAGCGGAAACGGTGACGCTCGAGTCAACGAAGACAACTTCCACATACCGCGTGAGCGATGCATGTTGGCAATTAAGCGCTCTTTGCCACTCACACTAAGCGGAATGTCACATTAAGAGGGTTGATTTCAGTCATACAATGAACTGAAGGGAAATTAAAAGGTTGTGGCTATTTCAGACACTGACTATAGAGCGAGCGCACTGCTTAATATTACATTACTCGTTCGTCGTACCTCGAGCTTTTTCTGAACTCATCTTGAACAATTTTTATGCGAGATTTTAAATCAGACAAACATGAAAACCTTACTCCAACTAACTTTCAAAGGCAAGGAGGTGACCATTGCAGTGCGAATAACTGTGTTAACTCGCGCTATGCCTGTCCACAGAAGTCGTAGTCGTGATTAGCCGGTCAAAAATGTCGACCACGAAGAAGAAATCAAGGCAAGGAGGTGTCCATTGCAGTGCGATTAACTGTGTTAACTCGCGCTATGCCTGTCCACAGAAGTCGTTTTTTAGTTTTCCGTGGAAAAATAAAGAGAGGTAAGTAATGATTATATAAATGTGTTTTGAGCTAAGCGCAATAAAATACAGAACTTGAAGTGTAATCTAAATCTGCTGAACTGGTTGAGGAAGCTTGTGGCTTTTGCTTTTGTAGGTGTGCCGATATTTGTTTTCGAAAATCTGCTGATTTAGTCACGTCAGCACCTCAGCAAATCAGCAGTCTTGATAATGAATGATTCACGTTAGATGATAAATATCGCCTTGAGGCTTGATCACAATTGAGTGATTCTGAATCAGAGTTGAAGAGTTTTGGCAACTCTTGCCTTGGTCATCTCTTGAAAAAATATTTGTTCATATGCTGATGTTGTAATGCATGAAAAAAGAATTCATTCAGTGTGAGTGTAACTAGCATTTTCCTTTATCTTGATAGGAATTTTTTTCAGCTTGTGGTTGGTTTTTTTTCATTGTGCTTATTGGTTGTTGATGGGGGGAACTTCAATTACTTCAACAGAAACTAAATTCCAGTAAACTGTTCAACAAATGCACTTTTGCTGATTTATTCTGGTTCATAACACATCCAAAATAAATTCTATGGCCAAGAACAATCCACAAACAGACTTGAAAGGAATACTTACATACAAAATCTTCCAATTAATATTATATTACATACAAGAATACTTAAGTTAATGATTTTCTTATCATGAAAGCAAGGCAAATCAAGTCAGCATCTTCATAACTGGCAAGTAAATGGCTCACATGATACAGTTGCTCCATACATAAAAGAAGACTATTAGTTCTTTGCACAATCTTTCTATAAATGCCTTAGCTTAATGCTATGAGAATTTGTGATTCTTAACTTCAAGTTATACAGAGCTTTGAAATATCACAAGAACAATCCACAAACAGACTTGAAAGGACTACTTACATACAAAATCTTCCATGTCTGCATGTCTGGTGGTGTAGGTAATCACTGACCGATCATTAAAAAAATTTCCATTACCATGATCATGAATCAAAGATTGAGGAAATTGCTGTGAACTATGCAATCCAGAGAAGAAAATAATACAGACTAGAAGTTACCCAAGTACATTAATGTCATTAATAAAAACAAATCATCAGTGCTTTCACCTTTTTTTTTCAAACTTCAGCAACTTCAAAAACACTCATTTATATTCAATAGTAGGGCATGATCTGCCCATTTGTGTGTCACTGTGTACACATGTGATATTTCAAAGCTCTGTATAACTTGAAGTTAAGAATCACAAATTCTCATAGCATTAAGCTAAGGCATTTATAGAAAGATTGTGCAAAGAACTAATAGTCTTCTTTTATGTATGGAGCAACTGTATCATGTGAGCCATTTACTTGCCAGTTATGAAGATGCTGACTTGATTTGCCTTGCTTTCATGATAAGAAAATCATTAACTTAAGTATTCTTGTATGTAATATAATATTAATTGGAAGATTTTGTATGTAAGTATTCCTTTCAAGTCTGTTTGTGGATTGTTCTTGGCCATAGAATTCATTTTGGATGTGTTATGAACCAGAATAAATCAGCAAAAGTGCATTTGTTGAACAGTTTACTGGAATTTAGTTTTTGTTGAAGTAATTGAAGTTCCCCCCATCAACAACCAATAAGCACAATGAAAAAAAAACCCAACCACAAGCTGAAAAAAATTCCTATCAAGATAAAGGAAAATGCTAGTTACACTCACACTGAATGAATTCTTTTTTCATGCATTACAACATCAGCATATGAACAAATATTTTTTCAAGAGATGACCAAGGCAAGAGTTGCCAAAACTCTTCAACTCTGATTCAGAATCACTCAATTGTGATCAAGCCTCAAGGCGATATTTATCATCTAACGTGAATCATTCATTATCAAGACTGCTGATTTGCTGAGGTGCTGACGTGACTAAATCAGCAGATTTTCGAAAACAAATATCGGCACACCTACAAAAGCAAAAGCCACAAGCTTCCTCAACCAGTTCAGCAGATTTAGATTACACTTCAAGTTCTGTATTTTATTGCGCTTAGCTCAAAACACATTTATATAATCATTACTTACCTCTCTTTATTTTTCCACGGAAAACAAAAAAAACGACTTCTGTGGACAGGCATAGCGCGAGTTAACACAGTTAATCGCACTGCAATGGACACCTCCTTGCCTTGATTTCTTCTTCGTGGTCGACATTTTTGACCGGCTAATCACGACTACGACTTCTGTGGACAGGCATAGCGCGAGTTAACACAGTTATTCGCACTGCAATGGTCACCTCCTTGCCTTTGAAAGTTAGTTGGAGTAAGGTTTTCATGTTTGTCTGATTTAAAATCTCGCATAAAAATTGTTCAAGATGAGTTCAGAAAAAGCTCGAGGTACGACGAACGAGTAATGTAATATTAAGCAGTGCGCTCGCTCTATAGTCAGTGTCTGAAATAGCCACAACCTTTTAATTTCCCTTCAGTTCATTGTATGACTGAAATCAACCCTCTTAATGTGACATTCCGCTTAGTGTGAGTGGCAAAGAGCGCTTAATTGCCAACATGCATCGCTCACGCGGTATGTGGAAGTTGTCTTCGTTGACTCGAGCGTCACCGTTTCCGCTTGGGGCGCCACGGTCAGCTCCGTCATCATGTTTTATATAGGCCGAGTGCCGGATGAACCATCTTATTGTATAGGGTCTTTGGCCAGACTAATATGGACCATCCCCTCCCCATCCCCCCCCCCCTCCCCCCCCCCGCCTGTGTTCACAGGACAGGTCTTTCGGTCATGGGCTAAGGGTGAGGTAACCCCGAAAGAAACCTCGAGTGCTGAAGTCGGATGTGTTGGGCCGCACGGCGCGCTCTAATAAACCACAACACTACGCATCAACTGCCATTATAACACTTGGAGACAGAATTGACAGTAATGGAGCTCGCCCTGTGGGGATCCACCCGGCAGGTGCAGCGCCGGGCTCCGCGCCTCGAAGGAGTCCACTCCGAGCTACTGGAGGTCCCTTCATCTCGTCTTGTGGAGCCAGGGTACGAGAAAGGAACGCGACTGGCCGAAAAAACAGCAAAGCCAAGGACAACCCCACCATTAACGTCATGCATTGGAATGCAGAGGGAATATCCAACAAGAAGGAAGAACTAGAACACTTCCTCTACGAAAACAACATTAAAATCTGCTGCATACAGGAAACACACCTGCAAGAGGGGAAGCCCTTCAAGATCCGAGTGTACCAGGTGTTCAGGAGCGACAGACAAGGGTGAAAGAAGAGAGGTGTAATGACTCTGGTCAGGAACAACATGAATGCCAGGGAGATCAATATATACATGGAAGAAGCAGAGTTTATAGAGGTCAAGGTAACGACCAACGACGGCCCCCTGAACATCGTCAACTACTACTGCCCCAACGACAAGCCGCTGTCGCTTGAAAGAATCCAGGTCCCTAATAGCGGCTTCCTCATCGCTGGAGACTTTAACAGCCAGTCCCAGAGTTGGGGATATAACACACTAGACAAGCGAGGAGAAGACTTTGAATCATGGCAAGATGGCCACCACCTAATCCTTGTCAACGACCCCATAGATCCCCCTATCTTCTACTCGCGCCGCTGGCGATCAACTACAACACCAGACCTAGCACTCTGCACAGATGACATCCACAAAAACATATCAAGAAAGGTGGATGAACAGCTGGGTGGAAGTGACCATCGCCCAGTTCTCCTTTCCATCAGTAGAGAATCGGCACCCGGGCAGCCACTCTACCCAAGATGGAACGACAAAAAGGCAAAGTGGGGACTGTTCAACATACGAACAAATGAGCTGATCGGAAACATAGAGGCAGAAGGGAGAAACATCAACAACGTGGTAAAGGAGTTCAATGCTGGCATACTCCAGGCAGCCAAGGACAGCATCCCACGTGGAGTGAGGAAGGACTACATCCCATACTGGTCCGATGAGCTGCAGAGGACACATGATGCACTCACAAGAGCGAGAGAAGAGGCAGAGATGAATCCAAGCCAGGAGAACAACATCAGACTCCAAGAAAGCAAATCCAGGCATCCGAGAACAAAGCTTGAGTGCAAGAGAAGAGGCTGGAGAGAAAAAACGGCAGGGCTGAATATGGAGAAAGACACCTCAAAGCTCTGGAAACTTACGAGAGCACTGAATGATGAGGGCAACAAGGGACATAGTTTGTCTTGTATATGTATGAACCCCCCCCCCCCCCTTTGTAATGGGCCAAATGGCCTTTCACAAATAAACTGTTCTGTTCTGTTCTGTTCCGTTCGTTCGTTCGTTCGTTCGTTCGTTCTCTCTCCCTCACTCCCTACAACTCTCACCATCCCTGGAACACATGAATGCCTTGCCTTCTCACATTGTCGTCATCCTGTGCACACGTCAACAGAACACATGAAACACCAGCTGCTCGTACAAACACTTGATACGACGGACCTTTTTCCACTGGAACGACTAATATCAGAGAGAAGCTTGACAAGATCTGAAATCTTCCTCTCGCTGCTTCACCTTCGTTTGAAATAGACTCAAAATGATGAATGCGTCTGGCCCAGTCACACACACACACACACACACACACACACACACACACACACACACACACACACACACACACACACACACACACACACACACACACACAAAAATCAATTTCCTCATTTATCTTATAATAATATTCTTGATAACCTCGGGCCAACCGAGACAGGTGAGTGGCTTAGCGTGTATGGATAGGATGTGCAGCGGGAATCCAATTAGCAGAGAGCAACTGCTCAAATTATTTGCTTGGCATCGAAGCCAAAGTGCAGGGAAACTTAAGGGAAAACTCCACGCCATCTCTGGCCCACGCAATGGGTCATGGACATCAAACAGTGGGAGCGTGTGCCTGCATGCCTTGCTAGGCTTTCGGGGCGTGTGGGCATCACCAGGCAGCAACAGAGGTCGGATGACGAATGTCAAGGACACACGGCGGGAGTCTCCCTGTGATTAATAACAGTGGAAACCATGCTATGGATGTCAGTAAAAGCTCGTGAGAGATAAGACCGAGCACTGATGAAGACTGCAGTTACACAAGGAAGGTCGAATAGACAGAAGCAGAACCGGGCCATTTGTGATGCATAATTGATGTATAGTTCGTGTACGGAGAGGACACCGGATGGAACCTGGAGATGTCAGCAACGAACGCAACTTTCGACGACGATAATTCTATGGAGGTTATTTTAATGTAGGTTAATTCAATCGCACGATATGCTATTAGGGCAACGGCAAAAACGTGTTAACCCAAGATTTGAAAATTAAATTCCCGAGCAAACTTTTGACGTGAACTCGAGGCTGAGACACATTAGACGTCCACTCTGAGGACTTCCTGTTTGCCACCAAGGGTGAAAGAGCCACACACGGCTGGAGCCGCTCGAAATATCTGGATAACGCGCCGCTCCTCAAAGTCGCACAAAAACTGAAAGCCTGATCGATAAAAAAAGCCGTGGTACTTCGTCGGAGTGCCCGGCCCGCCATAGGAAAGATGTCTTCTTTTCAAGGGGAGAGAGCTCCATCATCACAGCAAGGACCGTGTCCGTACGAAGAAAAGGATAGAGCAGGCAAAGACCAGGAGTTTCTCAATCTGTTTAATGGCATCTGTCCTGTGTAGCCAGCACGACCACGTCCTCCAAAGATCAGTCTTTCATTTGATGTTTCGACAGCATGCTGAACATCTGAGCAGGACCGAGGCGGACAAACCGCCAGATGTTTTGCTGTTCACGCTTACAAAAGTTGCTCGAGCCTTTCCCCAAAAGCATCTGCTTTTGACGAACCGACAATACAGTCGCATTGCTATGTCCTTCGATCTAGTTTCCTCCCCTTTGTTGACAGGGTTTGTCCGAGATTCCCTGCAAAACGAACAAAGAACGTTTACGGAAAATTTTGCCAACTCGATAAATCCCTCCTGCCCCCTTTTCCTGACGATTGGGCAAACTGTATGAGAAGCCCCTCGCAGGCTTTGCGTC
>JAWQFJ010019936.1:0-10000 GCA_034096865.1 Theodoxus fluviatilis | reverse complement strand
AAACGATTAAAGTTTGTTTCTGTTTCTCAGAACAACACGAAAAGTGTATGGATATGTATGAAAATCATGAGCGGTCATGCGAGTGACTGTAAAAACTGAAGTCCAGAATGAGCTCAATCAGTGTTTTAACATGTTTGACTCACATCACTTCTCACAGCAACATCAACAGTTGAGAGAACTCTGTAAGTAAGGCAACCGTAGAGACACCAGATAGTCACGCATTCACAACGAACGAGGACGAAGTTCGCCTTACCCTCTAATGAATACATGCTTGCAAGGCATCTGGCCATGTCATCTCGCCGTGAGTACAGAAAGCGTGCGCCGACCAGCTTGCCAGCTGTTTTCTGTTTTGCTTAATATGTGCTGTCGCTGTAACATCATACCTACCATGAGGAAAACATCATGTAACATCCCCGTACCAAAAATATCTGTCATTTTCTGTATGAATGATTTCAGGCCATTTGCAGCCACCACCAGTATTATGAAAGTTTGAGAAAGAGAAGTCGTTACGAAAGTCATTATTCTTGTCAAAGGTACCCTTGATCCCCTATACTTTGCTTTCCAGAAAGAAAAAAGTACAGATGATGCTACCGTTTATGTGCTCCAACGTATGGCATGAAACGGGATCACCAAAGGTCAAGCTAAAAGATAAATGTCCACCATCTTTCAGGTATACGAAAACGAGACCACTCGCTTTTACATAGTAAAAGAGGTATGTGTCCCTCTTTTTTGAAAAATAAATATCGGCCGATGGTGGCCACATATGGCGTCAAACATGAAACACGTTTAAATACCATAATAAATCATCGAGAATGTTGATATTGTATAATGCTTACATTTATGATTTTTGCACAATCACCAAAACAATTTGTAAACAAAACGTATCGCGAGGTGAGTGTCCCGAAACCATAGCTGTCAGACGTGCACAACTGAAGTGTGATCTAGTGTGTGATGTAAATCTGCAATGGTAGCCAATTACTCTCTAGTTCGGGACGAAGTACACTGTTTTGATTCCTTGACGTGGCGAGGATGAAAATTCCATGCAATTATATGAGATCACAATGTTTACTTGGTAAATAACTTCATGCGCGATCGATCGACTTGCCCTTACTTTTCGAGGAATAAAGATTGGTCGGTGATGGCAGACAAGGGCAGTAAAACACGATGCTAGTTTCTTTACCATTAAAAGAATCTTCAAGAATATTGATAATGGATACATTTTACATTTAGAGTTCGTGCACAGCATTAAGACGATTTGTAAACTAAACGTGGTGAGAAGATTCGAGTGTCCCGACACCATAGCTGTCGGACGTAAAAATAATACAATATAAATATTCTCGATGATTTATTGTGGTTATAAAACCTTTTCCATGTTTGAAATAATTTGTGGCGACTATCGACTGATATTTATTCCTTAAAAAAAACGGACACATGCTTCTTTTACTATGTTAAAGCGATTGACCTCGTTTTTGTATACCTGAAAGATGGTGGATAATATTTTTTAGCTTGACCTCCGGTGAAGCCGTCGCATGCCATATACTTTCACTCACAATATCGGGGAACTTTCATCAGAATGATGTTCTTTGACTTTTCAAGTGCCATCCGTAGCATACAAACACATCTCATTGTTCATAAACTTCTCGGTGCAAGATTGTCAGTTCGTGTTGTATCAAGGTTGTGAGGTCACCTTACAGACAGGTTGGTGTAAATGGCGCAAGGTCGGACTTGGTGGTATGGAACACAGGCGCTCCCCAGGGCACAGTACTTGCGCCATCCTTTGTACTCTCTACACTTCTGGCTGCAGAGCAAGCAACAACTGCTGTCTTATTCAATTTGCTGACGACACGGTTTTGGTCAGTTGTGGTGATACGGATTATTTCCAAACTGTCCATGAATACATCAAATGGTGCAGCGAAAACTATCTCTATTTATATGAAACAAAACCAAAAGATGTTTGCATTGATTTAGGCAAAAGTACCTGAATCGGTGATCATAGACGAAAATGCAGTTGAAAGGGTTCAACAATACAAATATATCGGGGTAGTGATTGATGATAGACTGACTAGGAAAGAAAACACAGAGTATATTGTGAAAAAACTAAAGACCAGACTCTATCGCCTGCGTAAATTGAGATATTTTGGAGTAGGTAGTGTTGCTAATCACATTCTACTATGCTGTTAAGAGTAGTGTAATGACGTACGCTGTAGTCTGTTGAGGAGGTAACACCAGCCATACTGAACAAAGTCATGAGGAAGGCACAACACTATTTGGAACACCCGTAGAAACTTTCAGCCAGATCCACCAAATCGAGTGAGAAAGAAGGCACGCGCCATGACGAGAAATGCAGATCACCCTCCTCACACAGAATTATTTTCAGACTCATACATCGCAGTGAAAAATACTGTGATACTGGCCTTCACTTTCCCACCGGGTGACGAGGCAAGGGTGTATGGCGTTCCCACTGGCTGACGGGCAAAAGTGTATCAGTGAAACACAACACATTTAAAGCATGTCCTGGATCACTAAACACCTGATGATGACGACGTTGACGATGACGACGTTGACGATGACCTGCATGTTGATGATGACGATGATGACGAAGACGAAGACGACGACGACGATGCTGCTGCTGCTGGTGGTATAGACGACGACGGCGACGACGACGATTTAAATTTCGTTGGTATATAATATTTTCAGTATCTTTAAGTTCAATAAGCTTTACAAGAGAAAAATGCTCGTCAAGTTCATAAGAATATGATCACGCCATTTTAAGAATGGTCATTGCATTACATGAGCAATCACGAGAAATGTTTACAAATTGATTCTGTACGTGCTGCTGAGTGTAATGGCGATGCAACAACGGCACGAACGCCTCATATTATGATGTCGTCAGTCTCCAAGGAAGACAGAAACACACACACACACACACATATATATTCACGCACACACACACGCGCGCACACACAGAGATACAGAGACACACACACATTCACACGCACATGCGCACGCACAAACACACATACATGTGCACAAATGCACGCATGCACAACACACACGCACTCACACGCGCACACACGCGCACAAACGCACACATACGCACGCACACACACATACACTCGAACTCACACATATGTACAAACGCGCGCACACACACACACACATGCAACCATACACACAGACACACATACACTCACAAACGCGCGCACACACACACACACACACACACACATATATATATATACACACAGACATGCACACACACACACACACACACACATACCACACACACACACACACGAACACACACACATACTACACACACACACACACACACACACACAAATACACATATACACACACACATACTACACACACACACACACACAAATACACATATACACACCCACATACTACACACACACACACACACACACACACAAATACACATATACACACACACATACTACACACACACACACACACACACACACACACAAATACACGCACACGCACACACACACACACACTCTTTCTCTCTCTCTCTCTCTCTCTCTCCCTCTCTGCCTCTCCCTCTCTCTCTTTCTCTCTGGTATTGCCCTGTACTGTTAGGGCAAGGCCAGTGGCAGCGTGCACGAGAGGAGCATAATAAGGACGCGACAAACCGGCAGCTTGGTTTCTCACACCTCCTGCAATGCACTGTCTCATGCCCATTGACCCTTCCTTGACCTCCCCATGGTGCCTCTTTTTCACATCGCTCCCCAATGGAAAGCAGTTGTCAAACTGTTCACAAGTATCTGAAAAGTGGTCGGGGATTCCTGTCCAGCTCTCTTTGTCCCACGTTTCCCTCCTTCTGTGATATTTGTAGCAGCATATTTCGTAACATGTATCGTGCGACAAAATCTCTTCTGAAAGCTCTGGCTCAGGTTGTCAAGCCCGTTGATGGCGATCAATGTGGAAAGGAGAGGCGAGTCTTCAATGGGCTTCCTCTAAAGAGCTCTGGCGGAGCTGCTGTTCTCATCAAGTCAAGCCTTGCAAATGCTTACACAAGACTTGAGTGATTCATGAAGTAGCAATTGAAGAACGGCGCCAACACGCGACACTCAGGCTAGAAATGCCCCTCGTCTTCTTAAAAGTCCATCCTCTAGCAGCTCCGAGCGTGGAAAGATATCTAATGCTGACGTTGACGCAAAACCGTTTTAGCCAGGCAAATGTATCTATATTTAGCCTTGTGGGCGAGAGGGCAGTATACAAGCAGCACAAGTAAAATGGCCTCCCACTTGCTCGAAGAGCTGGAAAGATTCCATTCCATGAAAACGCTGTTTCTTTGATGATGATGGTGATGGTGATGGTGATGGTGATGATAATGATGATGATGCTGCTGCTGCTGCTGCTGCTGCTGATGATGATGATGACGATGACGATGGTGATGGTGATGGTGACGATGACGATGATGATGATGATAATGATGATGATGATGATGATGATGATAAATTCATTGTTCATCAGATGGATGTAACTAGGGTAAAGCAACGGCGTCCCTGAAAGAGTCTATAACTATAACATCAAAACTTTAGAAGAAGACACAGGGAAAAGGGATAGATGTATCACAATTATGAGGTGTACATAAAGAAATGTAGAAATAGTTTTACTGCGTGTGACAGATTCATGTTTTACCCTCTTTGTTGCTTTAATGATTTAAGCGTGTTTTTAAGACTGAAGCATCACACCACTACCACTATGAATTGTGTGTTTATGCATGTTTTAAGTAAGGAATACTTAATGACATAGAAGCCAGCCAGACCTCAAATAAATGTAGTATGTTAAGCAACCAGCCATGCCTTGAAAAGAGATTACTGTGGTGAAGTCTTGTGGAAACAGTGAACCGGTTTCCAGTTTGGGCGCCAAGCTTTGAGCCCAGAGAATTTGTGCTGACTGTGGGAGACTTTGAACACAGTGGGACGAAAATGCGCCAATTTTCTCTTCTTTCCCATTGGCCCAGAGTAGTGAACTTTTAAGAGTTTGGGCGGTAGAAAAGTGCTTAGTCAGCAGGCGCCAAACATCCCCTTCTTCCCATTGGTGAGTCTCTGAGACTCTCAATGGAGACATGGGAGCAGGGGATAAATACAGACAGCAGTCTGCTAGTGGGACGGGCGTGTTTGGGGACTGGCGTGTTTGGGGACTGGGTGTTTGCCCCTCTGCTGGGAGCGAGAGAATACAATCATGGTATCAGTTAAGGCCAGTCTGACCTAAGGGAGGACAGGGAATGGTTCCCCTCCCCACCCTCCTTCAACCCACCGCCTCCAGCCCCCCTGGATGGAGCAGATGCGGGCAGCCGCTCGCTAACAAGCTGCAACCGAAGTGGAGATGACCCTGACCCCGCCACCAGAACGGACGTGAGGAGAGACGAGGCTGATTCAACCCTCAACTCTGCAGGACCCGCCAAATGCCTCCGTCGACACCCCCTTCTGGAGCAGCCACCGGGTCAACTGCCCTGACCCCCTCTGCCAGTGCAACTACAGGGTCTCGCCGCCCTGACACCCTTCATCATTCCTCCACAGAACGGACTCAGTGAATTCAGATAAGTTTTACCATGATACAGAAAAGGCTGGCTGGCTAAAATTAGGATTGAACAAAGGAGTTTCATGCATGCAAATTGATTTACCAATCATTATTTTGAATCACTTCCAGAATCATTAAAGTTCCTTCTTAATTATCACCTTGTGTCCTCTTGCGTCATTGCATGAGTTTGAAAGGAAAATTAACCTGTTGCGTTTCTCCTCCACAAGAATTAATCCCCTGGACAAGTGCATGTAGCACCGAGCCAGTGTTTTTTCAAGAACACAGGAGGAGCAACGTCACAGAAATGGGGGCTCGTCCATAGATTTAAGTCAGTAAATGTAGTTGTGGAAATTTTCTATCTCTGATACAGAGTAGACACTCCCTTTGGTCGAAACTGTTGTGTTGTGTCATGATATGTCACTCATCATGCATTGATAGAATTGTTGAGGGTACCCTCACATGTGAAATCTTGCTGCCTGCATTATTTTTTTGATTGCATGAATTTAGGTTGAAGTTGCTCTGTGACCTTTTTGTACTGCCTGTGGGTTCTTCCTGTGTCGCTATGGCTAAAGTGATAGAGGGTAGGCCTAGCGCAAAGGATATTTTGTCACTAGACAGGGCAGGGCTGGATGATTTAGTGAAACATTTTGGCTTGGTGGTGAGCGGAGGAACTAAAAAGGCGGGGAGTTGTGAGAAATAATGATTAACTTCGTGTTGGCAGCACGTTGTGAGGTTGGTGAGGCGAAAAGTGTCTGTGCATGGGGAGATGTCAGTAGAGGCGTCAGTTCGTCTGAGAGAACTGGAGTTGAGATAGAAGGAGTTTGTTTATTGGAGCTGACAAGCAGTGAGAGCAGTGTTATAAATGCTAGAGGTTTGGCCACTACGCCAGAGATTGCCGTAGTGGTCAAACCCATGCTATGGTGTGAGCAGGTGTGAAACCTTAGTTGTGTTGATTGGAGGTGTGAAGCCTTATAGACAGTTGTGACTGTGCAGTGAGATGGAGAGGTGTGAAACCTGAGCATGGGGAGATAAGCGTCTGCAGTAAGAGAGAGATTGCAGAAAGATGGAGAGGTGGATCCAGAGAGAGAGAGAAGAAGAGCTTCTTCCAGCCTATGAGCCCTGGAGAATTGGAGAGAGAGAATGTGGAGATGGGAAGAGAGATGTCAAGTGTTATCGATGTTTTAGATTTGGACACTGGAGGCATGAGTGTGGGAAGGAGAGAAAGAAGAGAGATGAGCAACGAAGTGGAAGCAGGTCACCCAGGGTTTTCAAGTGCTACAGATGCCTGAAAAATGGGCACATAGCTAAGGATTGTAGAGTGAAGTTGATTCATGACCCTGGAGCTCGGGTAGCTTTGGTGAGAAACCTTGGCGTAGTGCTAGAGGATAGCCGACCGGTGTGTGAGACCGTGGGTGGAGTGGAGCATGGAGAGAATGGGTCGTGTGAGAAACATAGACTCAAGCATGTTGAGGAGTGTTTCACTCCGTATGTGTCCACGGGGAAATTGTGTGTGGGGAAAAGGGAAGTACCTATCACGGTGCGTCGTTGTACCGGCGCACAAATCACGTTAGTGCGGTCTGGGGTTCTGTCAGACTGGGGAGAGTCGGACACTGGGGAGAGAGTTCGAGTGACAGGCTGGGGTGGTGTAGTTGTGTTGTCACGCGTTGGCAGTAGTGGTCATTCCACTCCCTTACATGAAGTACGGCTGAAGACAAATGTTTATTGTGGTCACGCAGTAGTTGGCGTGTTGAAGGAGTTACCTGTTCCAGGTGTTGATGTGATGTTGGGGAATGATCTAGCAGGCCGGGAAGTGATAGTCACCCCGGGAGAACTTGTTAGTCATGCATGTGAGATAGGGGAGCCTGTGTTGCTCAAAGCCCTCCAGAGTGGGGAGAGTGAGTCTGAGAGTGGGGATGATGGAGTACTCCGAGATGGGGTGTTGACTCGGTCCACCCAAAAGATGGAGAATTCAGAGGTGAAGTTGGAGGACCAGCTTCATGATGAGATTAGTGAGAAGGCAGAGAGCACTATGAAGGAAGAAGTGCTAGAGGGAGTGGAGAAAGGGGGCAGAGAAGAAGAGTTAGTGGGAGTAGAGAGAGAAGACGAGTGTGGGAGAGAAAAGGAAGAGAGGACGGATGAAGGAGCGATGAGCGTGCAACAGCGGCATGTTTCTAGGGAGGAATGCACGATGGAGGTCAAGTGTGAGTCTTGTGAAGAGACTGATGTGGAGTTAGAAGACTCGTTTTTGTCACCTGTGATGGGTGGTGGTCGATCTAATGATCGAGAGAGAGGTTGTGAATCAGAGAGGTGTGGGTTGGAACCACTAGGGAAAGTGGAGGAGAGAGAAGTGTGTGTGGGAATTGAGGGAGAAGTTGAGGAAGAGATGGAGGAAGAAGAAGTAGAGATGAAAGTAGAGATAGAGGTCAAGGGAGAGATAGATGGGAAGCCTGAGCCTTGTGTGGAGACAAGGGTTGAAAGGCTGCGTGATTTGAGAGAGGAAATGATGAAAGCAGGGGAGAAAGATCAGGAGAAACATGTGGATGTGTTTTCCTTTCTGAGCAGTTGGAAAGAAAGAGTGATGAACGCGGTAGGCTGTGCTGCTGGATGTCGAGGAGAAGCAAAACAGCGAGAGAGGAAGTGGTATGAGTGGAAATCAAGGAAGAAAAAGTTTAAGCTTGAAAGAGAATGCTAGTGTTTCCTCAATGAGCTGTGGTCGTTGAACAGACACCCGTGCTGTTGTTGGGAGAAGAGATGCATTCTAGTTGTGTGAATTGTGTCAATGATATCATGTTGAGCAGAGTATAGCTCATTGATGTGCAGGTAATTCCCCCTGTGGGTACGGGGTTGTTTAAGAATTGTCCCACCGCGTCCCCTACGCGATTCGTAAGAGGCGAATGAATAGGAAGATCGTCAGACAGGCGATATCTTTTGTAAATTCCAGATGTTAGAGAGGAGTAGGAACCCCTTTTGTTCTCTTGATTTCTGTTGACTTACACCCCTGTAGAGTTTGCAGTGAGAACGTTTTAGTTGGTTGTCAATGTGGTGTACCAGAATTTTGAGATGTTTCATGTTGAGTGGCTTTGCTGAAAGCGAATTGGTTTGAGTCTCGCTGCGACATAGAAAGATGGTTTGTCTCTGTTATGAGATGCTTGTTCTGCTGATAAGGAGTTTAACTCCCCCCAAACGTTTTTCTTTCATGTGTCAACTGACTGAGGCACGACCAAGTGCTAAGAATTTTGCTTTTGAGTGGAGACTTGTCTCTCCCAAAGCTTTTGTATGAGTGGCATTATGTTCTAGGAAGTGATAACGTGACTATCTGATGTGCTGTCACATGAATAGAGTTATGAATAGTTCTTCTCATTTGAGTCTATGTTTTGAAATTTTCTTGTTAAACTCAGTAAGAAAATTTCACTTTGAAGGGTGGGGGAGTGTGACAGATTCATGTTTTACCCTCTTTATTGCTTTAATGATTTAAGCGTGTTTTTAAGACTGAAGCATCACACCACTACCACTATGAATTGTGTGTTTATGCATGTTTTAAGTAAGGAATACTTAATGACATAGAAGCCAGCCAGACCTCAAATAAATGTAGTATGTTAAGCAACCAGCCATGCCTTGAAAAGAGATTACTGTGGTGAAGTCTTGTGGAAACAGTGAACCGGTTTCCAGTTTGGGCGCCAAGCTTTGAGCCCAGAGAATTTGTGCTGACTGTGGGAGACTTTGAACACAGTGGGACGAAAATGCGCCAATTTTCTCTTCTTTCCCATTGGCCCAGAGTAGTGAACTTTTAAGAGTTTGGGCGGTAGAAAAGTGCTTAGTCAGCAGGCGCCAAACATCCCCTTCTTCCCATTGGTGAGTCTCTGAGACTCTCAATGGAGACATGGGAGCAGGGGATAAATACAGACAGCAGTCTGCTAGTGGGACGGGCGTGTTTGGGGACTGGCGTGTTTGGGGACTGGGTGTTTGCCCCTCTGCTGGGAGCGAGAGAATACAATCATGGTATCAGTTAAGGCCAGTCTGACCTAAGGGAGGACAGGGAATGGTTCCCCTCCCCACCCTCCTTCAACCCACCGCCTCCAGCCCCCCTGGATGGAGCAGATGCGGGCAGCCGCTCGCTAACAAGCTGCAACCGAAGCGGAGATGACCCTGACCCCGCCACCAGAACGGACGTGAGGAGAGACGAGGCTGATTCAACCCTCAACTCTGCAGGACCCGCCAAATGCCTCCGTCGACACCCCCTTCTGGAGCAGCCACCGGGTCAACTGCCCTGACCCCCTCTGCCAGTGCAACTACAGGGTCTCGCCGCCCTGACACCCTTCATCATTCCTCCACAGAACGGACTCAGTGAATTCAGATAAGTTTTACCATGATACAGAAAAGGCTGGCTGGCTAAAATTAGGATTGAACAAAGGAGTTTCATGCATGCAAATTGATTTACCAA